>JAQQZX010000016.1:13175845-13185848 GCA_030068355.1 Notoglanidium maculatum | reverse complement strand
TGGATTTAGCGCATTAAAATGATCCTAGATCAGCTATAAAAAGTTAGACCTTTTTTTCACTGTTGACCAGTGTTATAATAAATGCATAATAGATTAATAGCATGTTTTGTCTGACATTAAAAAATAACACATAAGGAAGTCAAGTTGTTCTCTTCCTTCTCTTTTTGCTCTTTGATTTAATGTAATGCGTGATTGTCCTACTACTACAGCAGCAACTTTAAATATTTTACAATTTTATGGTATCGTCAATTTTATCGTCATTGTAAGATCGAAATTCCTAAGTCGAACCATCATAACTCGGGGACCATATGTATGTATTTAAATAATTCAAACGGTCCTGAATTCAGTGTGATATCTTAATTTCATCCTATTTCTGTTCATTTGAGCCTAGTTCTGTTGAAATTTGTGTATGTTGAAATTTTGACCTGTGGTACCTACAACAGATACATAAATATATGCAGTAATTTCCACAGACATACATTATTTATTTTTGAACTGAAAACGGCCCAGCACTTTAGTTTAAGCCACTCATAACACTAACACGACTTAGAAGACTCAGGCCAATCACATTTCTGTGCAAATAGTCGAGCCACTGAGGGTAACTATGAGGCAGGAACACTCACGTTGACTAGTCAGCTAAATAAGATGCCAAGTCAAGTGAGGCAGGTTAGCAAAAATTAGAGGTGTGGCACAGAGCAGCATAACTAGTTAGCAGGCTAATGCTAACACAAAGTTTTCAGTAATCAAACTTACTTTTGTCGACAAGACGACAGGAATGTATGAAGTTATTAAGCGAAAAACTTACCTTTGTCACTTCTCATCTATGGATTCGCTAGCCAAGGTTTGCCTTGAGGTGTGTCTCTGCTCAGGTTCACCCCATTACCCAAGTAACATTTACTTTCTTGTTTCAAGTCCTGCAGTCAGTCCAGTAGTTTAGTTAATATTACTTGGTGTGAGTTGTCAAATTTACGTATCAAAATGAGGATACAGAATTACAAACAAACACTAAGTAACAGATTAAATAGAAGGTGACATTTTAAAATAAAAGTACTTAAATGATAATTTATTGTAGAATTTAAACAAATAATTTCAGTAGTAATTGCAGGGCCAAGAAGTCATTTTTTTCAGTGTAATGCTAACTAGTTCATCTTAGCTGATAGAAAACTTGTCACTCTCTGCAAATTTCTGATTGGTAGCTATTAGACCGCTTTAGTCACATTGTCACTTATTTGCTCCCAGGGTCAATGACAAAGGTCTACGAGGAAAAGCGAGAAGCCACACAGCCTGAGAGTAACTTTATGTACTCTTAATAACCCAATTCTCATGTCTTACATTACTAATCCATATTTTTATTAAGGTTTCATCTTTTTGGAAGTGATGGAATATTATGGTGGATTTGAACTTCCCTGACATCATGCTTTGTGACACACAAGAAAAATCATTGTTAGGATTATCACACTTCTGGTACTTCATTAACAAAGACATTTTCTTCTTCTCACTAACATTCAGATATTAAAATCTGAATAAACGCCACCAATAAAAAGCACTAGCTGGGTTAGCTGATTAGCTATTGCCATCAGTTCATGCTGCTGTTACTGCCTTCTCTGACAAACGGATGTAATGAGACCTGTTTTCCAATTTGGTAATGTGACCTTCAACATAAAGCATATTAAAGGATCCTCAAGGAGCTTGCAATAAAAATTTTGCTATGAAAGCTTTTAATTGTGATCAAACATGCTGGTCAACAAAATCAATACTTGTATGCATACACTAAGGAGTCTAGAGTCTTGATTCTGAAAGACTTGTTATCTAAGATCCTATCAAATGGAAATGAAAAAAAAACACAATTGTTACAATTTTATTACAAATGCCATATAATATTGTGTTTATGCTAATGATTCCAAATAAAAATGGCACAAATATTAACCTAAAACAAGAAACCTGCCATGAAACAATTGCAAATCCCTTTAATATAAACACTATCAGAGGTACAGAATCGACAGGCACAGTTCAGAGTTAGAGACAGGCACAGTTCATTCGAACAACCTACCACTTATCAAAGGCAGAGCATAAAGACAATAACCAGGAATAGAAACAGTGTAAACAATCAACAAAACAATCATGAGAATAGCATCAGCTTGACAGATAGAGAACACAAATGCAAAATATATTCAGAATTTATATACTTTTGTGAACCTGCATTGTGACGTCTGTTGTTTAAAGCGCTATACAGTACAGTATATACATTGTAGAAAAAGGAAAGAGTTGACTGTTGGTTCAACTATACAGCATCACAGATGCTGCATCACAAATGGGAACTGTACTAAATTGAGCTTTTGGCAAATACTTGTTTTTATTGTTTGAATATCATTAATGAATACAGGATAGTTTTTATGAGTAATTGTACTTTAAACTTTATAAAACCTTATCCTTGCATCTGATCAGATTGGTCAGAAGGTGTTGATTAACTTAATAAAAAACATGGCTCTGAGCGAATCTGAAAGGCAACTCATATGATGTGATGAGCAACTCACAGATGTATTAATGCACTTTATATGGAATTGTTTCTGTAGTAACAGTTTCTGATTTGTCACATTGATTTATGTACGGCGATTTGTCACATTGATTTATGTATCTGTCACGGCGTTCGCGCCTTTGCGGCATGGTTGAGATACAAATGCAGGATCAGGAGACGGAAGTGAAAGCAGTACTGTGTTTATTAAACACATTGGGCAAAGGTACAAATATGGCAGGCAGAAAGAGTAGTAGAGAAAACAAGCAGAGTCAACACACAGGCACTGAGACTTGCGCGGGAACAGGCGCTGAGAGTTGCGTGGGAACAGGCTCTGAGACTTGTGCGATAACAGGCGCTGAGACTGTGACTGGAACCGAAACAGGCTCCGTGACCAGAACTGGAACGAGATTGTGTTCCATGACTTTTACAGTCTTTTGGACATTTTGAGGAACAGTCTCTGTGACCTTGGCGGGAACAGTCTCTGTGACCTCGGCGGGAACAGTCTCTGTGACCTCGGTGGGAACAGTCCTCAAGGCTTGGGCCAGAACGGGTGCTTTAGCTTGTACTCTCATGGGAACAGGCTCTGTGACGTGCACTTGTACTGGAACAGGCTCCGTGACGTGCACTTGTACTGGAACAGGCTCCGTGTCTTATACTGGAACAGGCTCCATGTCTTGTACTGAAACAGGCTCTGTGTCTTGTACTGAAACAGGCTCTGTGTCTTGTACTGAAACAGGCTCTGTGTCTTGTACTGAAACAGGCTCTGTGTCTTGTACTTGTACTGGAACAGACTATGAGACGTGCATGGGAACAGGCGCTGAGATGTGCACTGGAACAGGTGCTGAGAGTTGCACTGGAACAGGCCCCGAGACTTGCATTGGAACAGGCGCTGAGACTTGTACGTGAGCAGTCTCCTTGACCTTGACATGAGCAGTCTCCTTGACCTTGACATGAGCAGTCTTTGTGGCCATGAAGTGAACAGTCTCTGTGGGCATGAAGTGAACAGTCTCCTTGACCTTGACTGAAGAGGGTTCTGGCTCTGTGACTTGAACAGGAATAGGCTTCATGTGAGCGACCTTGGCTTTATCTGGAGCTGAAACAGGAAGAGACTCCTCGTGAGCGACCTTGGCTGAAACGGGAGCGGAACTAGGAACTGGAACTGACTCCCAGTGAGCGACTTTGACTGAAACAGGAGCATAACTAGGAACTGGAACATGCTCCCTGTGAGCGATTTTGGCTGAAACATGAGCGGAACTAGGAACTGGAACAGGAGTGGGCTCTGGGAGAGAGACAGTAACTGGAGTTGCTTCTGACCCTTGTGGCGATCCAGACTTGGGTTCAGGCAGAATTCTTGTCACATACTCAGGCAAAGAGCGAACAGGAACTAGATCAGCCTCCGTGAGAGCTACTTTGGCTGGAACAGGAGTGAGCTCTGGGAGAGAGACTGTGACGGGAATGGCTTCTGACCCTTGTGGCAAACCAGACTTGGGTGCAGGCGAAATTTTGGTCACAGGCTCAAGTGAAGGTTTTGCCCCCGGTGCTGTTTTGAACTCTGGCGCGGGCTTGGAACCGGGCTCTGGCGCGGACTTGGAACTGGGCTCTGGTGTGGACTTTGGCATGGTAACCTCCATTTCAGACATTTGAGGGGGCTTGGGAGCGATAACCTCTTCTTCGGCCATTAGAGGGAGCGTAGGAGCAGAAGCCTCATTTTTGGCTCTTAGAGGGAGCTCGGGAGCGGTTGCCTTATTCTTTGCCTCTGGAGGGGGCTCTGGAGCGATAGTCTCTTCTTCGGCCATCAGAGGGAGCTTAGGAGTATAAGCCTCATTTTTGGCTCTTAGAGTGAGCTCAGGGCCATTGCCTCATTCTATACCTCTGGAGAAGGCTCTTTAGCTGTTGCCTCCTTTTTTGCTTCTGAAGGGGGCTCTGGAGTGGTTGCCTCCTGATTAAAGGCATCATAAAACCAGCCAAGTGCCTCACCAATGTCTTTAACGTTTTGTATATTTGGATGCTGCATGCTAATAAGGTTCTCGGCATACCTGCGTGCAGGTCCAGTGAGGCAACGTATCATGCATCTCACCATATGGGGTCTGAAGGGCTAGGCTCCATCAGGCTCTCCCGGAAAATACGGCAGTGGACATGGAGGTTCCTTCACCCCATCGTACGGCTCAGGTAGTTCCATCTCCCACTGTTGTAAAAATAGGGTCGGCATGGTGGTCATGCAGCCATCCTGAATCCACTGTGATCCTCCTGCGTCTCCGTTGGGGCGAAGCATTCTGTCACGGCGTTCATGTGGGCAAAGGTACAAATATGGTAGGCAGAAAGAGTAGTCCACAATACAATCAGGGGTCAAGCGATCAGCAAACGGAGACAAAGGGGTAATCCAAAAACAGTAATCCAATAAACACAAGCAGAGTCAACACACAAGAAATCAAACACGGGTATAGCGCTCGGCAGACAACACAGGGGTTAGACTAATGCTTCGCGAATACGAAGCGCATTTGGCAGTCCTTTTAAAACACGTCTAATCAGTCCGTTAATGAGAAACACCTGGCTTTCCTTGACAGTCCTCGTGACTGGGAGCAGGTGCTGATGAGAACTGTAGTCCGTGTGGTTGGGGTGTTCTCCGTTAATATGCGGGAGTGCGCGCTTCTGCGACTGAAATAGAGAAAGCACCGCACCTGTGGCCGAGATTTCAAGGCGCGCTGTGCGTGGAGTAAGGAGCGGTTCATGACAGCATCCTTCACATCTCACACATATGTTCAAGGATAAGCAACGAAGCCAAAATTTCTCAATAAACTTTATTACAAAGGTAAACCTAAGCAATAAATTTGGCTTGTCTCGAGAGTGAACATTGAAGAGATGACCATAGTGCATGATATTAAAACTTGGTACAAACATACGGCCACCTGTGCAGGCAATGCATTCCATTGCATCCCATTGCATTTGTTACCCTCTTCTTCTGATTGTGATATGCACTCTGCTCTAACTCCTAGGAATTAAGGCCATTTGGTAACAATGAGCTTGTCTTTCTCCTTTCGCCCTGTGCATGTAGGCCCAGATCAGTGCTTAAGACCAACATTATAAAATGGATTATATACAACGTAAAATAAGTAAAATGAAAATACAAAATGTATTTTCTGATGATTTTCCACATATTTAACAAAAAAAAATTTCATTGCTAGTCATAGGTTAACAAAGGTACAGGTGTTGTATTTCATTCCTAATTAACACAATTAAGAGTTCCAAGTTAGGGGAATTTTGCTATGCACTCAGTTGTCAATTTATTAGCTAAGCCTACCATATACTATAGGAGTATTTTGTAGGTAAACAGTGACTGTAACGGATTTGTTTCTGATGAGCAGATATTATGTGAGTGGTGGAGCATCTTCAACATAACAGAGGCACTAAATGGTAGTTACATGTTAGTGGGTGTTACTGTGTATCAGGCGATGCAGCATAACCTGCCAAACAAAAATATCTAGCTAACAGCAGTCCTGATGTCAGAAATACCCCATTTCCACCAACAGGGAACGGTTCTTGAATCAGTTCTGATCAGGATTCTTTGAACCTTGCTAGCTAGCAAAAAAGTCCACATTTCCATCAGTTTTGAGCAGAACCATTGCATCATCAATGGGGGGTGTTGCGCAATGCACAATGGAAGTAAACAGTAGTATCAAAATGACAGATCATGTTAATTACTTGCAGGTTTTTGGCATGCCCACTGACGTTGTGTCATGGTTCGCACTTGAAAAACCAGCCATCTTATGGTGTCAGCTGGGAACGGAACTTTTCAGGTTCTGAACCAGTTTATTTTTGGTCAAAACGCTCAAAACAGTTCAAAATTTGGTGTGCGAACCAGAATGAAACCCGTCCCCTGTTGGTGGAAAAGGATAAAACTGAATATTCATGAGGAGCTACAGATGGTCCTGTGGTGGTCCCATTCCATTGATAGACAGGTGTAGATGGTGGATGAAGAAGCTATGTATGAATATGGTCAATAATTGTAATTGTAAACATACTAAGTAAGCTACATGGCAGATGTAGATGATGAATTGGCACTGAACACTACAGTACGTAAAGGTTTATTGTACCATCCATATAGCATTACCAACATGACTTACAAAAATATAGATGTAATGAACAAAAAGACAAATTTGACTCAGAATAACATCTTACAATATTTTATTATTATTATTATTATTATTATTATTATTATTATTATTATTTATAATTATTTCTCAGCGAACATAGCGATTAGTCCTGTGGCATTCCAGGTATGGACCCCAGTCTTCAGTGGGTGAGGAGGTTAATTTGAGCCGCTGTGGAGAAATACTGATATTTGTCAAATGTCTTTGTGGAATCAAAGATAGAGTTCAGTAATACTGCTTTAGATGTTGTTGACAATAGTTTTGTATGGTATTATGTTTATCAGATACATTTCAGTTCTAGAGCTACCAAATATGGCTTTTAAAGTGATACAGTATAATGTATTATTATCGGATTACTGTTGCATCCTCATTTTCAAACACACAAGAAGTTCCTGTCGTACCTGCCACAAGCTTCCACTGACTGTCATTATCTTCCAGACAGCCACAATTGGGATCCACATGAGACAGAAGGAAGTCATACACCAGCCAATAGCAACGGCCCACTGTGGATATTCCATTGAGCCATATGTGGGCGCAGTGAACGAGTACACTGACCAGACAAAAATGACCTGCAGGATATGAAGCAGTAAATGCTTTGTCTAAAGCAAATTCGCCTTACTATTTAAATTACTATTATTATTATTATTATTATTATTATTATTATTATTGTTGTTGTTGTTGTTGTTGGAATAAAACCTTCTATAGTTTGAATATTACACACACTAGGAGAACAGCAGGAGTGATGAAAAACCAGCAAGCCCTCCACCACATCCAGAATAGGGTGCTCTTGGTCCCAATCATCATTTCAATGTCTTGGATAAACCGATTTCCACCTGGAAGCAGTATTTCAATTCAGAATTAAACTGTCCAGTGCAAAATCCTAAGTTCAGTTAAATAATAATAATAACAAATCATGTTTGAATTTTAATACTGACCATATAACCAGGTGAGACCGAAGACCTCCAACAATCCAATGACCAGAATAACCCATCCAGAACAGAAAGTATCAATCAGATTCACCCAGTATATACCCGCCTTTAAAGATAACAAGTTTGTATGAAATATTTTCCATTTTATTTCTGATATTCCACATGAGTATTTAGAAAGGAAACTGAAACTATTCACTTACCCCAGTGACACATGGCAGGCCAAGCAGAAAGAGTATGATACAGATGACTGCAGTAATGGGGCCATGTTTAGACTTTAAGATTTTGGGGAAGGCATCCTGGAGACATGTTATGATCAACTCTGCAAGACAGATTATGTTTAAGTCAGAGATTTGATGCAGATTAATATTTTTCCTCCAGAGACACAATACCTGCAGAGGACAAATGCCATGCAACTGATGGAAGATAAATATCTAAGTACAGCAGTTACTTTCTGCAAATTGTAGCATAATAACACATGTGCACATACATAATGTATTTATATGTTCTTATATTTTTTATGCAATTCATCTATCTTTTATGTGCATATGTTGTTGAATATAAGCAATAAGCCTACCTATTGCAACAAATTGAGTGTCCAGACCAAGAGTTATGAGCATGAAAAAGAACAGGATAGCCCACAGCGGTGATATAGGAAGTTTGGATAGGGCATCAGGGTAAGCAATGAAAGCAAGTCCAAACCCTTAAAATGAGCAGGAGAACAAGCATTAATTTATATTCTGGTGATACTCATTAGCCAGTCAATGATCCTGAAATGAGAACTGGTTTCAGAAAACATGCAGGATACTTCCAAGTACTATTTTAAAGTTATTGTCATTCACCCAGCATTCATGTCCACCTTGGAAGCCATTACTAGTTAATAATTATTAGAATGATCTATTCTTCTATTCCCAAATTGTTTTGTTTCACTATTTTTCCCCAAAAGAATTTGCTTAACATGTTAACCATCTTGCAAATATTCCAATCAAAATATTGTATATTTACTAGAATTCTGGCTCTAAATCCAGATTTCTGTCAATCTGCTTTGTGACTATGTCTACTCTTCAAAGTTTAATACAAATAATATGGAATTGAATTGAATAAAATAGAATATTAATGCATTTGCACAGTAAATGAGAAAAAAAAAGAAAGAGAGAAATTAAGCTTACCAGACTGGGCAACCTCTGAAACTGGTCTCCCATAGATATGCGCCATGTGTCCAAGGATGGAAAATATGGAAAAGCCAGCAATGATGCTAGTACTGCAGTTTGTGACACACACTATAATGGAGTCTTTGTAGGAGTTGTTATAAAATTTGTTGTAGGAAGCCAGCGCAGTTAGACCACCCCATGCAACAGACAGTGAGAAGAATATTTGAGTGGCTGCATCCTTCCAAACCTGCATGAGTCAAGAAACCCGACATAATACAGAAGTAATGTAGGGATATCAATTATTTTACAAGCTGGTAAGAAAATGATGTTAGAGACTCAGTTGAATCTTGCCTCAGCCTCAGCTAGTTTTGTAAGATTAGACTTGGAACCAATGTAATATTCAATGCCATCTCTTGCACCCTCCAGTGTAACGCCACGTATTAGCAGGATGAGCAGGACAGCATATGGAAATGTGGCCGTGAAATACACAACCTGAAGGTATACAAATTTTAGATTGTCATGAGTCTAGTCATTGTATCAACCAGTCTCTAGTGCAATACCAGTAATATCTTGTTTCCAATCTGTTTTAGTCTCTACTGTATTTATTGTATTTCTCAGCTACTGCCTTACTGATCTTAGCCTGGTATATTGCCTGTTCAAAATCAATATTTGTTAATATTCAGTACTCACTTTCCCAGAAGACTTGATGCCTTTGTAGAGAGATGCAGCAACCAGGATCCAGCCCAGTAGCAGGCAGAGGACCAAGTGCCAAACCACTGGCCCCATCTCATCTATACTGCTAGTGCGCTGGAGGGCCACTCGGCTAAACAGCATATTATTTATGGTAACTTTAAAGTTCTATTCACAACAAAAAAAGATAAATCCTGAGCACATTTCTATCTAAAGAAGTTTGTTAAAATAGTATAATACACAAGACTCTTATTCAAATACTATCCATCCATCCATTATCTATACCGCTTTACTCCGTCTGGGAGTCTGGGGGAAGCTGGAGCCAATCCCAGCATCTTCGGGTGAGAGGCGTAATCAAATGCTAAGTGATATATACACGGTGGTGCAGTGGTTAGCACTGTCGCCTCACAGCAAGAAGGTCCTGGGTTCAATCCCCGGGTCACCCAGGATGCCTTTCTGTGCGGAGTTTGCATGTTCTCCCCGTGCATGTGTGGGATTCCTCCGGGTGCTCCGGTTTCCTCCCACAGTCCAAAGATATGCAGATTAGGTCAACTGGCTACTCTAAATTGCCCA
>JAQQZX010000016.1:13147162-13163366 GCA_030068355.1 Notoglanidium maculatum | reverse complement strand
AAGATGCTGGGATTGGCTCCAGCTTCCCCGCGACCCAGATGGATAAAGCGGTATAGATAATGGATGAATGGATGGATGTGTACACATGACTTTGTTGTGTGTTAATGTATACACTTCATTATTTCATGTCATCTAATTATGGCTTGTTTTTCTGTACCGTAACTTTAACATAATACAGTTGTCTTTTTTGTATCCTAATTATGTAATGCCGTTCCATGTATTCTGTTACTCAGACTGCCCAAGACTGCGAACTACTGAGGAATCGACAGAGAAGAAGAAGGATGGTGCAAAGAGAATTGCAAAGTGGTGTTTCTGGAGGGTAAGAACATCTTTTATCCAGAATATTCATGCACAAACATCACATTTACCATCTGTTACTGAAATAGCACATGAAATGACAGACTTATAAAGTATATGAATTGTCTGAACACTTCAGTGGTTGACATGTTTTCATCCCTCTTGTTTTATGTCTTAAACAATCCATCTCAATTGTACAATAATAAACTGCTAAAGGAAAGCCACACATGGGAATCTTCACTAATTCTAAAAGAAAAACTGGACAACTGCACTCTGGACAATTAGAAAATAGCAATGTCAAAGAGTGGAAGAAAAATAACTAACCTCAAATGTAGCATGTGGACAAAAATTATTTTGTGTCATAATATATTGTGTTTTTATAAACATCCTTCTGTTACATAAAAGAGCTGTACAGCTCCATGATGACATCAAACTAAAAAATATAGGAAATGTAGATTGTGTATGCTCAGAGCTCAGATAAAAATACTGTAGAATGTGACTTATACGAGAAATTACCGTGAAGACAATCAACGTCTCTGACCTCTATCAGTTCTTCAGACTTATATGAATTAAGGTGAGAGACAGATGAGTAAAACAGAGCAACGAAAGGCTTGTTTAAATAATTTTATACTCTTGAAAATACAAATTTACTCATTCATATCCTGACCTGCAAACACACAGACACAACTCGTTCACTATAAATTAATTGTTTCAGCCTGACTCCAACCCTGACTGAGGAGGATGTGCGCAGAATTGAGGCTCTGGCTAAGAGTCTGACTCTGACCCCCAGACAGAAGCTACTGTGCTCTAAATGGTAGGACACCTTGATGTTTGTTTGTTTCTCATTTTTTATTTAAAAATAATATTCAAATTAGAATAAAAAATTTATGCTGACCAATATTTGGTATTAGACTACATTATATTATTAATGAGCCTATAGTTTTTTTCATACACACCTGTACATGTAAAAATACTAGCAGTAGCACTGTGTTACATGTTTACATGAAGTTGCTGTATAGGCAAAGACTGTCTAGGTCAACCAGGGACACCTCAAAATGTTCAAGAGACTCTTGAGGACATTTGAGAGACATCCACAAAAAGTGACCCCTATTGGAAATATTTATCTATGTACACATAATGTCACTTTTAGGTCACATATTTTGTCTGCTATGTGAAAGCTATATGTACCATGAAATGCAGGCACAGTCACACATTTCTTCATTTCTCTTTTTTCCTCAAGATCAAAAGGTCAATTAGCCCAAAAATGAAAAGAAAAAGAAAAAAAATAAGAGGAAATACAGGAACTTAATTAATGAAATGTAGATCAACATAAATCCTAAAAATAGCCTTTGTTCACAAAGTCCTAGTGTAAACATTTCTGTAAACCTGCCCCTAATCTGTAGGCTTTTGTAAAAGTGTGTGTCTAACAGATGGATCTGTTGCAGGTTGCAGTTGTCTAATTTCGGAGCTAACTGCTATGCTAACGCAGCTCTGCAGTGTTCAGAGCTGAGACTTTCTGTGAAGAGCTCTCTGACCTGATGGACAATTATATCCACAGACCAGAGTCCAGATTAAAGGTGATTTTAAGAAGATATGCAAAAATTGATAAAAGAGTGTACATTACTTGATGTTTCTAATTGATAATGATACATTACTTGTATATAGCATTTTTTTTTTAAAGAATCTAGACTACATATAATGCCTAAAGGAGCAAACAAGCAAGTAGCAAAGGGACTACATGAGAAGACACTTAAATTAATTAATTATATAAAAAAAATTAAGGCAGTAAAAAAATGTACTGAATATTCACCCTACATTTCCCCACTGTCACCAAGTTAAAGGTGCAGTCATCGATTCTAATGCAAAACACTTTTTGTCAAATTCAGCGAATATCTCCTCCCAGTCTGCTATCTGTCTGTTCTGTGTGTGTGCTGAAAAAAATCCGGTGCTCATGATTTAGTACAAATTAAATGGCTTGGACTGAGCCACACAACACTATTCCAGGCAATCAGTAACAGGGGGAATTTGTGCTCATGCCCAATATGGGAGGGAGTGGAAGGGTACAGGAGATGGCGCTGTTGTCTTTAGTGTCGTTGCCTTGCCAATGTGCGTCCGTGAATATGGGGGGGCGGAGCTTCTGAAGGAGCACAGAAGGGAGGTGTGTATTTGTTTGGCTATTGAGTTCAAACATCAAATGTCTTTTTCCAGAATTGATGACTCCCCCTTTATGTGACATGCTGAATTCAATCCCACTACTCAGCATGCAGCGGTGAGAGCGGATAATGCTGCATTTGGCTAACGTGGCATAAACATGACTTAAAAACCTTTGCATTTACGCTACATAATAGAAAAAAGACTTGGACAGCCCCATGGTCATGTTTTGTTACCAACACTCTAGCGAGCTAACCTTGATGAGTGATGTATATTTTCCTCCTCAAAACAGTGAAGTTAATATTCAGTGTTGTAGCTGTTTTGTGAATTTGTGGAAGATGAGAATCAGCACTGAAGAACAAGATCTGAGCTATACGTGCTTTCTCCTCAAGGATCTGATTAATTCAGTTGCAGTCATCAACCTAGCATACAACATCAACAAAGGGAATGTGAGGACACAAGACAAAGACACACACAGACATATATATTAGAACATGCAGAAAGAAAATGCTCTGGGTATAATGTAATATTTACTGCTGTGTGTAGGACCCTATAGAAGTACCTCTGCGAGTGTCTGAAACAGATGATGGCGTCTGTGAGAAATCTGGATTGGGGAAATAGCCTGGCCCCTAGATGCCCAGTCAGGTCCAATTTCATGATCTAGATGAGGGACATTACAACATGCTCCAGGTACAACATGTAAGATACATAACTTTCTCCTACATTCAGTGATGCATAGATGCTGATGCGTGTTGTGTGATGCAGCTGTGGACACCAGCAGAGCAGCAAACTGCAAGAGCTCTATTATCTCTTTCTGCCCCTGGTGCATCACTCTGTGATGTCATGTGCCTCTTCAACAAAGTGAATGTGAGAAACTCTCATCCTGCTTCTTTTTCTGTTTTGCATTGATCAGCACCTTAAAAGACCATCAACTTGTATTTGGTTAATGCTGGCACTGAAAATGAAAATATGTTTACAACATATGTAAAAACAAATCATTATATTGTTCTCATCAGATTTGATGTTTTGAATTATACATGTAATGTTATGAAACCATTTCCTGCCAAAAACAGCTGTCCCATAAATTAGCTTTGTTGAAAAATTAATACAATTCCATAAAGAATTTCATATACATTCCACATTTTAGGCACATTTTCCAGTTTAGCTTTTCTGAATTTTCCATCACATACTTGTCTCCAATGCAGAAATAACCCAGCTGAGCACAAGTGCTGTAAGATTGCCACCAGTGAGTTGGATCTTCAGCTCTGTCATTACATTTTATTACTTTTCTCTCCATATTTTTGATTCTGAAGCTGCAAAGGGTCAGAAGGATAAACAGCAGTCACACCTGGATGAAGAATCCAATAATCCTCAATACTGAACTCCAGAGCAGAGGTGAAAAAGCACACACACACACGCACACGCACACATGCACACAGAGTTTTTCATGCAAGACCACTTTCAAACATTTAAAATGACCATTTCTTGTGTATTGCAGCTGCAGTGTGAGCCACGACTACCAGAAAAGTTTTAGCCTTCCAGCCTTTCTCAAACAAACTTGCCGCAAAGAGTATGTTGCACCTTACACATCAGTCTTTACTGGAAGTCAGTGATCATTTATTACAATCTACCTTCTTTAAGCAATTAAAATGTCCAAGCCTCTAATCCAGCAGAGTCCAGGAAAGTCCTCTAATGTTTAAAGCCAGTATAAATCACTTCCAGATTAGTTAAAGAAGAGCTAATCTTTCCTATGTGCCTTCTTTCTTCATGTAGAGAGCAGCAAAGATGAGGCAGGAGGGACAGACACACATGGTGAGAGAGAGAAAATGAAAGATGACGTGTGAAAGATAGGAAAGATAGTTGGGAAGGAGAATTCAAAACTGCCTGTAGCATGTACACTTGAGCTGTGTGTCTGTATGTGATCTGTATTGTGATGTGTGTTGTTTTTAGGGTGGATCAACCTCCATTATCGACTGATCAGCATCCTGAACGCTATTGAAAAATATGTGATGGATGGCTACGCTCTAACTGATTGTTCTAGTCACGATCCTCACAAGTGGATTTGCTACAATGACATGAAAATCACTGTGACCAAGTAAAGATATTAACATACACATATTTATAAATTCTTCTTCAAGCTACTCCATATGTCTGATTTGGCTAAGTTTTTATGCCGGATACCCTTCCTGACACAACCCTCCCATTTATGCAGGCTTGGGACCGGCACTCAGAAATACACTAGACTGTATACTCCCTTGTTGTTGTTGTTGGTTTCCCTGCCTGGGAATCAAACCCAGGCTGCAGCGCTGGGAGCGCTGAATCCTAGCTACTAGACCACCAGGGAAACACACACACACACACACACACATTTAGGAATGCAACCTGAATATTTATTAAGTAGGAAAACAATTTATTTCACAAATGGCTCCACTGTGGCGACCCCTAACGGTAGTAGCCGAAGGAAAAACTTTTTACTGATTCAATAAAAATCCACATCTGTGCTTTAGAATAAAAGTCTCTAAAATATCTAGTGTGTTTTGTGCTCTTTTCTTGAGGAGTTAAAAACGACATGGTGATTTAAATGTCTGCTCATGTCTGCAGCTTGAACTGTGACAAAAATGTATTGTGTTCTCATATCTTAAAGCAGGACTTATCTTTTAGCCTATTTTGCTAAAAGTCCTGAAATATTTACCTCAACCCAGTATGGGGAACCATTTATTAAAACAGTTTAACATTTTGATAGGCATCATTTTTCCATCATTTAGCACAATTTTACATACGTACATTTAGATGATTAAAACAACAGTGTTCCTATTATTAATTCTTGCTATGCAAATGCTAAATTTTAAATTTAAAATGTTCAATCTAAATCTAAAAGTTAAATGGTAAATTGTATCTAAACTGTTTAATTTTAAATATATTGTAAGTGTTAAATGTTAAATATAAATGTTAAATGTTAAATATAAATGTTGCACTCTAAATGTTTAGAAGATGTTAATTTGTCCTGCCCCTGTGATCACTGTTGGCTTTTACTTTGAAAGGCAGTCCACTGTGTGCTGTGATGTTACCTCTCCAACATGGAGGATTTCATGCTGCTAGTATCCATGGGAATTCCAGCTATGCTAGTGCTGCTAATGCTTGTTCAAGAAAGTAGATTTTCCTCAGCTACAGTCATGATATATGTGGTATCCTTGAGTGATATCAAAAGAGATTAACGTGTTGGTAGCGCGGCTCTGTGTGCGTCGAGGATGTTAAGAAATGGCACTAGCCCGGGGAGAGATTCATGATTCCCGAGACTTTAGCTTAGCATCCAGGCAGCATCTTTTTTTTGTAAACATTGTAATCATTTTTGTGTAAACATTCAAAATTGTTTGATTTAAATACCTAATATTTTAATCTCTTTTTATCACTCAAGGATACCACATTCTGTTGCTGAGAAACAGCCAGCTTTTTGAATGTAATTATTCTCATGACATTAATGTGAAAATGGACCACAATATAAATGTATAAACAAAATCCAGACAAAGAGTGGACACTTCATGAGGTTTGAATGGAGAGAAGTGAAGCTAAATTGAAGCTGCTGTCTTTTGAGCCTCTAACTGACCATTTATTTACTGCGCACGGAAAGGCTCAATTTTTATGACACAAGGCATCATAAAGCGTCGGAGAGCTGCCTCGCTGTCAGTGGTAGCTGTGCCCCTCAGATTATTCTGCCTCACATACTGACATTGAATGCAACTTTGATGTCTTTTTTCTGAGTGCAGAAGATTAGTTAATAGGTACTGCTGATGGCCAAGTTGTTGTTTTTTTTTACGGGATCTCACTGTTGAAAAATAACAATCAGGAGAGGGTTACAAAAAACAGGCACTGGATGTAGCATGGAACACTGTAAAGACAATACTCAGAACAGGATGTACCCCAGGATGAAAGGATGACCCAGAAAACTGGTCATGGAGGCTGCCAAGAGGCCTACAGCAGTATGCAACCATGTCTGGCAAGTATTGGTTGCTCCCTTCATGTGACAACAATCTCCTGAATTCTTTATAGGTCTGAGATGCAGTGTAGAGTGGCAAGACAGAAGGCTTTTTCACAAGAAAAAAAACAAACAACATCCAAGACAGTTAAAGTTTACAAAAAAATATATCCGATCTCTCTGAGCCATGCAGAATAATAAGTTATCAACTGATGAGGCCAAAGTAAAACTTTTTGGGAATATTAGCAAAAGATATGTTTAGTGCAAAAAAAGAAAAACAGCACATCACCAAAAGAACATCGTCCCCATGGTGAAGCATGGAGGCGGCTGTGTCGTGCTTTGGGGCTGCTTTTCTTCAGCTGGAACAGGGGCTTTAATTAGGGTGGAGGGAATAATGAATAGCTCCAAGTACCAGTCAGTTTTCATGGAAAAACTTAAGGCTTCTGTTAAAACATTTAAGATGAAGAGGAATTTCACCTTTCAGCATGACAACAACTCAACCTGCAACCTCCAAATGAACAAAGAAATGACTTCACCAAAACAAAATTAAGGTTTTGGAAGGACCCAGCCAGAGACCAGATCGTCAGCCAATCGAAGATCTGTGGGGTGACCTGAAGAAGGCTGTGCACAGGAGATGCCCTGCCAGTCTGACAGTCTAAGTTCAAATACAGTACTTGTCAAAAATTCTAAATCAAGATGTGCCACGCCGATTGACCCTTCAGCTTAGTTTAGGGGTGTGCACACTTACACCACTACATTATTGTACATTTTTTTATTTCTCAATTTCTCCTAAAAAATTATTCTTATTGTTTTTCATTTTAATGTATAAGTTGCAATTTCGCAATAATAGTAAAAAAAAGTTCTGACATGCTTTATCTTGGTTTCATTTCTACATCACAAAATCCTGTCATTTTAACAGGGGTGTGTAGAGTTTTTATACCCTCTATATATATATATATATATATATACACTCTATATATATATATATATATATATATATATATATATATATATATACACACTCACTGTCCACTTTATTAGGAAAATCTGTAGAATAATGCAGATACAAGTCAAGAGTTTCAGTTAATGTTTGCATTAAACATATATATGAAAGAAAACTGTGAACTTTGTGAATTTTGGTATTGTTGTTGGTACCAGAAGGGCTGGTTACAGCCAAAGTGTTGATGGCGTTTTTTGTGTAGGCTGCCTTGCATGATTTTCTCATCAGGAGGTATGATTCTGAGAACAAAGGCACATTGTGACTAGAATAAAATAATTTCAAGACACTTAGGAACACCAGCTCACACAAATGCACAACTGCGTGTAGCTGAATTTATAAATGTTGCCGTGGAAAAGAGTCAGTCTATCTTCTCCAAGTTGGATCGCTGACACCAACAAGCAATGGAGCGAAATAAACATGGACGCAAAGCAGACATCAATCTGCCATTTGCGGACAGGAAAACATATCCATTCGGGCCACACAGATGAGCGCAGTAATTTTCTGCCTCTTCTGAAATATTGTGCTCAGGGAGATGAGTTGTTGAAACAGTATGCTGAAAACTCACCATCACGGCATTGTAGTGGGAAAACCTGGGCTTTTAATAATCATCATTAAAGATAAGGAAAAGTACATAACTACTAGATGTCATCTACTGGAAAGCATATGTCATTGGACTTTCACAACTTGAAGTCCTTGTTATGACATTGGCATGTGGCTCTAACAAATTATGCCATAGGCATGTGGCTCTACCAGAATTGCATGATAATTAAAAGCTAAAATCCATTGTCCCACATATTCAACTGGTGTTTACATATTTGAAGTGAGTCATCATTAAAGGTCATGCTCTGGTGCCCCATTTATTATATAATAAAAAAACAGAGCCAGTAGCTGGAATAGTTTTACTGTTCTCGTGAACATGCAGAGAACTGTTGTGTTGAGTAAAAACATTTGTACAATGCACTTTCTTATGAAACAGAAATAAAGAATAAGTTGTAGTATGTGCCAGGTGCCTACAATGCATTTCAACATAGCATTTTGATTTTTTTGAGATTGCTTTCATTTTCTTTGAGGACTATACTACAAAGATTCTTCTTCTTCTTCTTCGAGATGAATGAGTTAACTAACACTCGAAACTCATTATTATCTCTAGAGGCCAGTAAGCACTGCTCACAGGCTGAGTGCATAGCTGCAATGTGTACCTTTGACCCCTAAAACAGCACCATAGGAGTTCCAACACAAAACACATGTCTATAATATTCAGATGCCAGATGTCAAATGTCAGCTCAAATACACATACTAACACTTCTTATAGCATGTTTGTGAGTTTTTCCATTGAAGTAATACTAAAGTAAATTTGACTTGTTTAGGTTTTCTTATTTCAGTAACTGAAAGCTGATAAATAGCCCCCAGAATTAAATGTTCGTGTTTAGTTTTATTTGTTTCAGGGTCTTACACACCATTACATATATTCACATATAAAGCCTCACATGTAAACACCTCAGGATTTTAAAGACTTAAAAACACCCAATGGCAGTTCAGTTCTGTTACTTAAATCATTTCACAACGTGTGTAGAGGTTCATTTTGTAAATTAAATGGGCATGGTTTGGGTTATTGGTAAAATATTTGTGTAAACTATTTGTAATTTATTCACAAATGTTTTATTTGTATGTTGTTAATATAATTTGTGTTTGAATTTGTATTTGAAGATCTTATGTACTTGTAGTATTGAAATGTCACCGTTTGGGGGCACTGTAGTTTGCTTGGGAAGATGTGAGTATTTGAAGGCTAGCTAGCAGGTGAACACACATGAAGCTTCGTTTGGGCCTACATGCCTTGATCTGGATTTTTGTATTTTATGTGCACAATCTTTTAGCTGATTCGACGCACGTTAAATGACGGAAGAATTATTTTACTGTACATGGTTGCATTCCTTGGTTAGCGTAGCGAGGTATGTTCATTCATTTATGGAAATTTGTAACTCATTTATATACGTACAATTGTTGTGTGTTAGGAATGTGTAATCTAATCTTGGTTAATTTGATATTTATGTAATGGCAAGTTGTATTAGCGGAAATAAGATTGTGAAATGTTTGACGTATGTTTGATGCAGTTTTCATGGTGCTGTAAGGTGGAAGACGTTATGTAATAAAGTTTGCAGCATCTGTGCTTGAATGTGCATTGGCTGCTGTCGTGAACAGAAATAAAGGAAACCTTGCTCATCAGTCAAGACTCGTTTGGATCCAAGGGCTGCTACAATGTGCTTTACTTGTAAGCACAGCTTAAAAAGCAGTACACTTTACCTTAACTCCTTTTATATAATGATTTATTTATACTTTTAACACAATCTGCCAAGCATGTATTTGCAGCAGGTTCACTAAGCAGTAAATGATTTATAAAGATTGGTAAAATAAGGGCTTCAAATATTTCCTCAACTCCCTCACAGCTGTATTTAACTAAAGCTGAGTTTCCCAGTGTTGTTCAATCAAGCATATACATTCCCTTCCGAGCTGGTTATACTCTTCCTCCCTTCCCATATGGTAATCATTATGATCCCATCAAAATCACTTCATTCTTTTCCCAAAACATAAAAAAGCAAACAATAGATGAGAAACATGTGAATAACAAAAGGGTGGAAAATCCACTGTAAGACAGTTGCTAATCAAACACACATAGTATGCAATGAACTTGAGTTTAATAAGCCTTAATGTCTGGTGCGTTGGGTTGGGGTGTAGGGCGCCCTCTGGTTCTCACACATGGGAGAATCAAGAGCATCTGTAATTTCTGTGTCACAAAAAATCTGAAAAGCTTTATGTACTTCACTCTTCTCCAGAACTTGAGATTAAAATGATCTTACTGAAAATACTGTGTATGAAGAGAGTGCATCTTTTTTTTGTATAGTAAATTCTTAATATCTATATATTTGAACCCTTAAACCACAGCTTTATATTGTTACCATCAGCATAGATTATTATTTACTAACTACAATGAATTATCCAGGGATAAGTGCATGAAACTAAAAGGCATGTAAGCCAGTATTTGCCAGTGCATCAATTAATGGGTTAAACAACATTTCAGACTGACACTTATTGAGGAGAATAAATAAGAAATCTGAATGAGTGCATTTTCTTTCAAACCTCCTCTGACAAATTCATAATCCCCTGGTTTCTGTTGCCACATGCCTTGTTATATGACTAAATGCTCCTCTGTTCATGTATTAGAAGAGCAGAAGAGAGCAAGATGAGTCAAATCCCATGTCTGCCGAGCACAGAGTAACACCTACCACTTTCAACCAGCCTGTGTGTGGCTTGGCTTTACACACCAGGCCAACCGCAAACCTTCCACACAGCGCTCCATAACAGCCAGCCAGAGGAAAACGAAACACTCAACTAACCTGCATGTATCCAACAAACAGGAAGCTCTGCTATATGGTGCATATGCATACTGCAATGTGCATGCAGAATTTTACACAGTGTGTATATGGCAAGGATCTTTTTTGTAAACACATTTTCAAGTCTGATACAAAGTTGATGTAATGAGATGAGGATAAGTATAAGTAGTGGAAAATTAGGAGCACATGGCTACAGTGGGGTGCTGCAGTACCCTGGGTTTCATTTTTGCAAGCTTAATCAGCAGTGGCTTAATCTTCCACATGTTCTTCATCAGCAAAACACATTCTGTGTCACTTTTATTCCAAGAACTGCTGTTTATGCTGTTTGAGCTGAGATTTTCATTGTACAAAGTTACTCGAAGACTTTCTGCACAATATTCATACCACCAAAAGAAGCAAAAAATATCTGTCTACGATCATGTTATGAAAATACAAATCATGCCTCCTTACATAGAATATAACTAAATGGTGAGTTTCAAATGTACAGACATTTGATATAAATTAAACACAAATAAATAAATAAATAAATAAATAAATACATTTATCCCATCCTAGTCCCATCCCTTCCAGTCTATGTTCATGGAGAAAGAGCCTCCAAAAACAGTCCATGGTTAATTTCATCCTGTTTTCATGGAAAAGAAATTAGACTGCCAGACTGCTGTGCTCTGGAAGGAATGGTATGTGCTACCTTTTCACAACCACTTTGTCTCAGACAAAACGTAATACTTTCAGGACTGAGTTGGTATTTACTAGAAATCATGTGTCCAGACAAGGTGAAAGAACAAACAGACCCAATTTTATAAGATGAATCACATTTTCTCTATATCTGCATTTTTTCCAACTCACATGGGTAAATGTGAATGAATGGCTAACAACCCTGGAAAGTGTGTCTTGAGTGCTGGGCCTGACCCCAAAGAGGTCCTGGATAGGAGTATGTAGATTTCAGAATCACAAAGCCAGCACAGCTAATCTGAAGGTTCCCATGGTACATTTATGTCACCAAAATCCAGTTCCATGTTGCAACAATCACAAGGCTGCTGTTTGTCTCTCACTGACAGGAGAGTCTTGCCCTCAGAGCCCTGATGGGTGTCTGAGTGCCCTGATGCCCCCTGCCACTAAAGGACTGGTAAACATCAGTGGAGAAAAATGATAGAACACTACTCCAACTACTGGACTGGATCTGGTGCTCCATTTTTAGAGAGATTGGTCAAACAGCTGGTAAGGTCCAAGTAATTAGACACAAATTGATAGTAATATCCCCTAAGCCCCAGGAACTGTCTCATTTCCATTCTGTACTTGTGGGCAGGCTACAATCACAGCAGTCTCATCAATATGGGGATGCACCTGCCCATGACCCAAGTGGAAGCACAGAAAGACTCCATCCTCCCATCCAATACAAACTTCATGGGGTATTGAGCTAAAGGTGGAGCAAATTGAGAAGAACTGCTACGGGTGCCCCTATGAGGACAGACTTGTCTATTAAGCCTGGTTTTTCTTCTGGCTCTTGGGTGCCAGACCATGTGTTGCCATCTGGGTTGCTTCAATGAAAAGAGTCTGGACATGGAGCCCCACTCATTCTTTGGCCAGCCCTTGACTATATCCAGCTAAAACCATGTATCATTATGGAGTGTCATACTGGGGATGAGACCAACTGAACATATTCTTTATGTCCATGATACATTGATCATTAAGCAGCTCCCTGGTTTTGACACCAGTGTAACCACCTCAGAATGAACTGGAGCTCACTGTGGGAGGGATATCTCTAAGAATACTGACTTGAAATAGCTTTTTTGCTACCAGTCACCTTGGCAAAAGGAGTTGGAGAGAGAAATGTTCTGGTGATAAGCTTGTCTTGCATGTTTTGTTAGCCATATGACCCTCAGGTGATCTTGTGGTAAAATCCATGATTTCTGCCAATGATCATATCTTCTCATCATATCAAAATCATATTACATTTTAAGAAAGTGAGCCTGTCGAGCATCCATTGTCATCATGCATGTGATACATTCCCTACAGCGTTATTTGGTCCAGATTATGACCATCTGATTGTCAGACCCACTGTTCACCTGCAATTGAGTACAACCACAATCTGCTCCCTTTTCTAAACAGAGGCTGGGCCACTGGTTGGTGAACATCACCATGGACTTAAGATGGGCCAAGCCCCTACTGCAGCATGCCATTATATGAAATGAGGAGCATCTACTCCTCATTGGTATTATTTAGAGATGTGCCACTCCAGAAAGTTTGTGCTGCTGCTACATGTCACAATAGAACTGGATAGTGAGAAGGCTAGAGGGATTTACAGGTATTAACTTCAAATACATCACTATGTGATTTTTATGAACAGTTTGCACGCGCACACAAAACTGGGAAGTGGTGGCTTGGTGGTTAAGGTTTGGTATATTGATTGGAAGCCTGTGAGTTCATATCCCAGTAGTGCCAATCTGCCACTGTCCTTTAACTGTCATCTGCTCAGTTGTATCCTTTCTCATTTTTAGTTGTTTTGATAAAAGTTGCAGCCAAATGAGAAAGCATAAATGCCTGCCACATTGTATTATTATCATCATCATCGTCGTCGTCATCATCATCATCATCAATCCATCCATTGTTCATACCGCTTATCCATTAGGATCATGGGGAGGCTGGAACCAATCCCAGCTGACTTCAGGCAAGACACTAGGCACACCCAGGGCAGCTCACCAATCTATTGCAGGGCTAACACAGAGAGGAACAACCATTCACACTCACATCCACACCTATTAGCAATTTAAAGAAACCAACTGACCAAACTGCATCTTTGAACAGTGAGAGGACACCAAAGCATCCAGAGGAAACCCATGCCAGGGAACATGCAAACTCCATATCGACAGGCCCCCAGCCGGTTCAAACCCAGAACATTCTTGCCGTGAGGCATGTAAATCACTGCACCACTGTCACTGAAAGTCAGGAGCACAATGCAATATGAAGTAAAATAATTTATAAGAAAAACTCAGCTTGGCAAATCCAAATCAATAAGCAGGCTCAGAAACAGGAAACAGGCAAGGTTTAGGTGATTGGCAAACAGGACAGAGTAATCAATACCAAGAGGCAGAAACTGGGAAAATAGGCAAAGTCACTAAACCAGAATATCTCACACAGTAAAAAAATTAGACTAGCAACATTAGATACAAAACACTGAAAGATTACTTTCCGAACTGAGAATGCAAGATAGAGTCTTTATGTACTGTGTGCTGTGAGCAGGAATTAGGAACACATGTGAGTCCTTAGTAATCAGGTGAACCTGAGCAGGTTAGTATTTGGGATCTGTAGTCTGTGGTGGCCATGTTTGTATGCTGCAAGGAATCATGGTACACAGAGTCAGGAGTAGACTCCAGTGCTGAAGGAATTATTATTATTATTATTATTATTATTATTATTATTATTATTATTACTTAAAATACATAAGTATGTATTATGATTTAAATTTTTAGTTATATGAATTAAACAAACTAAAATATAATTTCATTTATAGTGAAATTTCCTGTATAAGTCATTTATAGTGATTGACAAGTGTGTTAGAATGTCATCTTCCATAAACAATATGGGTACAAGAGAATGGAAATGAATGCTCAGAATTGTTCATATGCACAACACAGTTAACCACAACCCAACAACACAATACTTAACATTAAAGAGTCAGCTAATGATTTGTCCTAAGGTTTTAAATTTAAGAACAGACTGGCATTCAGTACAATGCAGGTGTATTTTCTAAATGAATTTTTAAAAGTCATTGCTATTTATGTTTTACTCTTAATGTACAGATTTTTCATCTAGCTGCAAGTCTGTATCTAGCTGCAAGTCTTCCTGGAGATGACCTAACACAAGAACATTTAGGTCTCTTCAAAACCACAGTGAATAAATATTGTTGCATTGGAGGGAAAGTCTAAAAGCTGTTTTGGACTACAGACATGAAACTTCATCATAACGGAACTTTCCCACTTTGAATACATCACTGAAACTTGCTTCAGCTCTTCACAAATGTTGAATTTTTTTACATATTGGATTTCTGTGTTTATGTCAGGGGAAATTAAGAAAAATTATGTAAAAAATAAAATGAAGTTTGAATGGTGATGTCATGTCAGATATAAAATGAATAGACACATGTAATCACCCATAAATACCCTGTTTTTAAAGCAGTGACCATAAGATGAAAAAAAAGGTATTGTATTTATTTTTGTTTATTAATACGGATAAAGGAGCTCTGACCACTTTGGACTTTTATACACAAAGCTCTATTTCATCCTCTTACTGAGGAGGATTTCACAGCTAAAATACACACACATGCACACATACACATAAAGGGTCTGTTTGGCTCCCCAGGTCCACTCCAGCTGTAGCCCTGAGTAAAACTACTGTGCATGAGTGAGTGAGGGGAAGCCATACACACACAGACTTACTCTCTCTCCATTCCATTCTGCTCCAGTCATGATTTTAGTCATTGCCAGCATTTGCCTAGTCCCAGTCCTTGCATTATATTGTTCCCAGAAATTGGAGTTTTATTGACAAAGAGATGTTTCTGAGTGAATTTTCCATTTATGTATTCTAGCTTTGAAGTTACCGTGATAATTTAACTTGTACGTTGAGATAGAAACACCCTCTCTCAATCAGTCTGTATATACAGTATGAATGTGTACGCCTATTTTCTTGCCTTTTAGGGGCCTTAAACAATTTGACAAGGATTAGAATAAGGGCCCTTAACAGAATGACTACTTTCATCACTGCTACCTCCTCAAGTGAGGAGTTATTTGGAATAGTTTAGTATAGTATTACCATAGTTACCATAGTTTACCATAGTACTGATTAAAGAGCACAAATGCTTGCATTCAATACAGATGAGTGAGCAGTGATGTACAATGATTATAACAAAAAAAAATTTTAACAAAAAAAAAATTAGCCTCTTTGTGAGAAATTCATCCCAGGTCACCCCTAAAAGAAAGCATAAATGTATGTTTTTGGTATTCTATTTTTTTTTTTGAGCACAGCAGTATATGTACTGTTTAGACATGTACAAGCCCCAGCCATGATGGAGAACATGAACCCAAACAATATTTTTCTAGAACAATGTTTGAAATTTGATTGTCAACATAGTCTCAGGGTGGCACGGTGGTGCAGTGGTTAGCACTGTCGCCTCACAGCAAGAAGGTCCTGGGTTTGATCCCCGGGTCACATGGGGTGCCTTTCTGTGTGGAACTTGCATGGGTTTTCTCTGGGTGCTCCAGTTTCCTCCCACAGTCCAAAGACATGCAGATTAGATTTGCTATTCTAAATTGCCCATAGATGTGAATGTGAGCGTGTGTGGTTGTTTGTCTGTGTTGGCCTTGTGGTGGACTGGCGACCTGCCCAGGGTGTACCCCG
>JAQQZX010000016.1:13129295-13140272 GCA_030068355.1 Notoglanidium maculatum | reverse complement strand
TTGTGAAGCTGCTTTGAGACAATGTCTGTTGTTAAAAGCGCTATACAAATAAAATTGAATTGAATTGAATTGAAATTCATGTATAACAATGCCAAATACATTTACGGAGTAATGATTTTTTTCCCCCCAAGCCTTGGCATGTAAAATAAAAAATAGGTCCAAATTATACACACTTTGGTTGCATAATACATTACCAAACTTGATACTCAGTGGCCCAGATATTACAGTGGAGCTTAGTGTTGCCAGGTCTTTAGGGCAAAACCAACACAATAGCCATTCAAAAAGAAGTGCAGTTTTCAATAAAAGCAGTCCAATTCCAAAATTTAAAATATGTATTCAACTCCAAAAAATCATGACCAAAAATATTTACAAAGTGATGCTTTTCTCAACACTTGGAAAATAAAATTTGAACTAGGTTCAAATTATACAATCTTAATTTGTGCAATGAGTAATCAAGTTGTCATACTACAAAATATTATGACTCTGCTCAGGGTTGCCAGGTCTTCATGGCCAAACCAGCCCAAAGGCCATTCACAAATAGCTTTAAAAAGGGTAAGTAAGATCAGTAAGATCAGGTAAGTAAGATCAGACCAAAACTTAGTATCTGCTCCTCCCAAAGCCATTGTTCTGTTCCAAAATCATGACAACCATTGCCAAAGATACTGCAAATGTTACAGGGTAACATCATATACACAGTTTTTTTATGAGGGAGTATCAAACCTATAGTTAATCTAGTACTATTTTGGTACAAGTACTAGAGTATTAGAGTACTCTAGAACTATGAGAATGAGTAAACTAATCTACTGATGCAAAACAATCATTTTCACACAATAAAAGTAGTTTGATTACTGGTGCTTCCCATCTGACCCCCTGCCAGTCTTTTAATATATTGGAGCTTCTGGTATTCTTTTTAACAAAATGTCGCTTACTTTGCTCGCCCTTTAAAACTGTCTAAGGTCATGGATTCAAAAACATTCCATGGCACTGAGACAGGCCCTTTCCTCTTGGTTAGTGCCATGGAGACATTGTTTTTGCCTCTAAAGCACAATTCCAGAAACAGAGAATGAGAGCATGTCCATGGACTCACTTTCACCAGAGGAACATAAACAGAACAGCTGAGAAACCACTAAAAGAACCAATGCTTCCTCCACCAATTCTTTAAAATAAGTGTATGTTAAATGTAAAAACATTGGAAAGATTCATGAGAAAATCATGAGAAAGATTGATACTTCACACAAGCAGTTTTGCTTTAATGAGTTTAACTAGACGTTATACAGAGTAGCGTATCTAAGCCTTTTCTTACATAATAAGCTCATGTAGGTTATTTTGGACATGAGTGTTGCTGCCAGGGCCACCATTTTCCCATGGACCTGCCACCACGGGTTAGATTTTGATGTTGGGTTGAATGTTTTGCTTACATTAGACTAATTATATCATTATTTTAAAGCCAAATGTGTAGGCTAGAGGATGCACTCACTGTACAGTAAATTTTGAGAGAGTAAAACTGACTCAAATTGAAGAAGGTTTTACTCTATGCCAGATAATATTTGGTCCCTCTCTGAAAAGAGTAAAAGTTTCTGTAATTTTATTTTGTACCCTTAAAAATAGAGCAAAAACAACTATTTTGAGGAAAACAATTTTAACTTTGAAAACACTACTCAGCCATTTTACATTTACATCATTTGGCAGACACCCTTATCCAAAGCAACTTACATCCCTACTTTTTTTTTTAAAACAACAGAGCAGTTGGGGGTTGAGGGCCTTGCTCAAGGGCTCAGCAGTGGTAGCTTGGCAGTGCTGGGATGTGAGCTCACAGCCTTTCGATTACTAGTCCAATGTCTTAACCACTGAGCTACCACTACCCCTGTGCAGGTTTCCTGTGTAGTGTCTGAAACAAAAAATTGTCATTTCAATTTTCTTAATTTTGGGATTTTGTGTAGTTTGTAGCTTGCTAAAAATTCTAAAAGTTAAACTACAATATTGATCTTAAGTGATTTATATTTTATTAAAAACAGCAATAAATTGACTAGCCAGTGTGGACACTGCATGAAAGGATTATAAATGGTTATACAGATATTTTTGGCAATGGAAGTGATAAGTCTGGAATCCTGGAAGGTGTGAATTAAATTTTTTTAAATTGGATTAAAATGGATGTTTGGCTGGTTTGGTGACGCATACCTGGGAACCTGACTCTATGGTACCTGAGCCACCTACTGAAATAAGCCTTAGAATAAGGCACAAATGATACCAAGGTCAAGGTCAATGATGACATTTCTTGAGGTCATATGCCTCCACTTCTTGACCATTTGTAAAAGACGGAGACAACGGGAACATTTGAGATTTTTTTCCTGTTAAACCCAGATCCGCATGTATCATCCTGACAGCTGAACGTGCACAGACACTTCAGGAAGCTAATTCATTCTTTCCATTCTTGGTCTCATGCATTACATGACAGGGTGTTAGCTCATGAAAACAAGCACTGACACACCTTTTAAAAAGGAAAAAAAAACATTCATGTTGTTAATATTACTATTACTGACATGTTAATTCATTTATATGTTGGAAAAAAAATAACATAAATATTATAGTAATTCTTATATATTTATTAGAAACTAATAATTCTATAATTTATTCTTGTAATAAAAATAACAAGTTATGTAGTACATCTTAGTACACCGTAGTTGACCTTATTTAGAAATAGTATCTTATAAAAAGAATCATTTGTTAGTACAACATGCAATTGCTATTCCAATTAGATTTTTAAGGCTTTAATCAGCTTACATGCTTTTTTAAGTAAGGTTAAGGTCCAGTATGTAAAAGGTCCAGTATGTAAAATGTTAAAGGTACAGTATGTAGGATTTTGAGGGTATCTATTAACAGAAAAAATATTCTAAAGAGTGCACCATTCTTATTATGGTTAGTATGAAATGCAAATGATATAGCCTAAATGGATAAATTGAGATAATCATTTTTGCACTTGGACATGAAGCAGATTTTTTTTTTATTCACTTTCTAGGGTGAGCATGATTCTCTGCACAGGTAGATAAATCATCAACTGAAAATAACTCTAGACAAAGAAGCAGGAGAAACAAAAGCATAATCAGACTCATGCTCTAGTATCTTCTCAGGCAGTTGTACAAGTTGAGAGGAAGTTAAACCGGAACAGATTTCCGGTTCTTGTAACAGACATTTCTGTGTATCCTCATCAAAGTACTCGAAATACCATGTTTACTGGCAACATACTGTATTAGGGAAAAAGAAATTACCCTAATACAAAGTGCTCTAGAGAATTGTGAAACATCAAACATTTCTTTAGTACGTACAATGATGTCACCAGTAACCTTTAGTCATTCAGTGCCTTAAGTAGGAGTTAATTTCAAGGGCATTAGGAAATATAAAATGTAAAATTAAATTGAGATGTGTGACCCATTCATGCATTTTGTGTGGATGCCAAACAATATTAGAAACAGTGATGTCATGAATTACCTATTTAACTGTTTAAGGCAACTGCACTAAACCATTCTTGATATAACTAATGTGGCCACAATATACTATAAAGTAAGATGCTAGTAACTGGGGAGGAAAGGACATTTGAGTTCATAAAACCAGACAAACCGTTATTTTTCTCCTTTTGCAGTAAAACCTCCAGTACATCAACTGTAACTTTGATATCCTTGAGCTCAGAGTGAAACTGGCTAGTAACTTTTGAACAGAAATGAGGAAACATCCCTGATTCTGATTTTCTGCTTTTCACCATAGCAACTAGTAGCCAATAAAACCTGATTAATCATGCTAAGGGATGTGTTCATTTGATATCTGAGGAGGTTGGATGTGGAGGAATCATAAATATGCCTTCAGCATAGTGCAGTTACTGTGCAAAATAGTAATAACAGTTATTTAACACATACAGTATACATATAATCAGTTGAGCCATATGTGTTTATGTTAACAACCCCCAAATAAACAGCTGGAACTCTTATAAAATATTTCAGAAGAGGTTTAAATTCCACAGCTATGCTTTTGTTTGCATCATCAGTCTATAATGATTTATGTCTTCCTATCTGTGTGGAGTTGCATGTTTTTCCCATGCCTGCACTGGTTTCCTCCGGGTACTCCAGTTTCATCCCACCTTCCAAAGACATGTGGATTAGGTCAATTGAATACTCTAAATTGCCCATGGGTGTGAATGTGAGTGTGAATGGTCCCAGCCACTAGGATGTGCATGTGCGGTCGTAGTGCCGGTCCCAAGCCTCGAAAAATTGGGAGGGTTGCATCAGGAAGGGCATCAGGCGGAAAACCTGTGCCAAATCGACAAGCAGACAATGCAATGCCCAAACAGGAGCAGCTGAAAGAAGAAGAAGAAGAAGAAGAAGTATCTGTGTGTTAAGGTAGCCAACCAACCTTATGTTATAAATAAAATCTTGACTGTTATGGTTTGGATATTGGTGAAAAAATCCTGGCAATATGACAGTGCAGCATTTCACAACTTCCGGGTCGGCAGTTTGATTAGAGTTTTCCATGTTCTCTCTATGTCCTTTTGTGCTAAAGCCAAAAGTGCTGCTAGGTGTGAATGTGTGCGTACATGGCGCCCTGTAATAGACTGGAGTCCCATTCTGTTTTCAGCCTGTGGCTCTGGTGTTCCTAGGACAATCCACTGACCCTCAGCAAGATAAAGCTGTTGAAGATGAATGAATTTATGAATGAATGAATGAATTAATGAAAATTGAGACTTTAGTACTGAAATCCCACTTGTGTTTATCTGTGACACATGTGGCTTTGTTTGCTGTCAGTTAGCTAATACTAGTGATGTTATGTAACATCAGGATAGGTGGATATTCATCTTACTGGCAGTAGCTGGAAAACTGGCTATACAGGCTTGTTAGACAGCTAGGAAAAAATACAGCTTGTCCATAAATTTCCACCCCAAAGTATTTTTTTCCTGCTTCCAAGATGGATCAGTATAAAGCAAGTTTTCAGACCATGTTTAGAACAAATGTATCAATGGTTAAATATTTTAGCTCAAGAGTCCCTTTAAAATGTAAACACTTTAGTCAAAGAAATTTATGAGGTCTCAGCACAGATGTTGCAATTATTCTACTAAAGTAACTCCTTTTTTCTCCAATTTTTCTTTCAACTTTCCGGTAAATTATTGCTGAGTCACTCTCTCAGTATCATAAGTACATACATCACATAGCTTGTTTGACTGCTAAGCATTGTCTGACTTCTTATTAATGATTTTTTTTATAAGATTAATTTTTTTGGTGTGTGTTTTAGTGAGTAAATTGGCCTGAAGGGAGCCTAACTTAGCCTGGAGAGTAGATTGAGATACATCCTTATGGTGGTTTAGCCATTATTAAGGCATGAGATGGCTTCATATTGCCTCTAAAGGAAGAGGAAATCCCGGGTGTAATAGGAAGCTTGGAAAGTGTTTCTGACAGGAAATTGCAATATTCCCCAATGGTGCCATTATAGTATAAAATCCTTCTGCCATCATGTATATCAGGCAACAGTTTGTTAACTGGTACTCCTGGTATTTCATCAGTATTACAACTAAATGCTAGTCTTGCTTTTTTTATTATAAGACGATGCAAATGCAACAAAGACCGAATCTTGACTTAACTGATTCTGATTTGCAGCACTGTTGGCTTTCTCCACAGCAGGGGATGACTTGTTTTTTTGTTGACTTAGTCACATTCAGAACCCAAAGGAGGTTGTAAAGTCTGTGTGGTTAATTTTGTCATATCTCCAGGGTGGAGAAGGAGCTTGGTTAGCAGAACTTAATGAAACTCAGTCTGGATGCATGTAACAGACCTCCGTGACAGACATAAGTCTTTACAATGTTTATTGTGCCATATAACTTCGACGCCCAGAACGGACTTACAGTATTTTTTTCTTTATTTTGACAATGCTGACTGATCAACACTGTTGACTTCAGGTCTTGTGAAGTATTCAAAAACTATAATTCATGATACTTTTTTTGGTTTTATTATTATGGGTGGTACAAAGAAATAAGATTAGATGTCTGGTCAAGCCTAAATTTGCTGTTAGGAGAGAAAACAGAGCAGCTGTTGAAGACATACCTTTACACTGCATTTGGAAATGATAATGTGCAAGGGCATAATTGTTATAAGAATTAGAAGTCCTGAACAGAGGTAGGACAGACTGAATGTCAGGTGAGAAATGGGAAGTCTGACAAATGTGAAATGACCTATGACTACCTTTATACTGTACAGCAATATCAGAGCATATGTGTTATTTAAAAAAATCCTTTAGACACTTGTCTAATGTTCACCATATGTTGGTATGTTTTCATCCTGAAGGTGAGAATAACATTCCTATTTTAGAATGCGCACTTTATTTCCATTTACGTATATAGACATGTCATTCATATATGTGTGACTATCTTTTAAAACCCATTGTATGACTCTGTGACTAAATTCTAGCAAATCCGGTTTTGAGATTTAGAATTGTTGTGCCAATGGCATACTTTGTCACGTCAACATTAAGGCAAATGTATTTCACTAAAACAAATCTAAATCTTGCTGTAAAGATCATGTAAAATAAGTAGCCAGTTTAACAAATCAGTAGTTAAAAGCAGTCTGCTAAAGATGCCTAAAACATTGCTAGTTGTCATGCTTTTATCAAGTTGTTGGAAAGCTATTTGTTGTAGCATAATGGACATAAGCCAAATCAATTCAGTTTGTTATCAGTTACTGTGAAAATGTCAGAATGAATCTTTAAATGACATTCATGTCCGTGTATGTAAACTTCTGACCACCACTGTAGGTCTACACTCTGGGGCAAAAAAAAAGAGCCAAACAGTTGTAGATGATTCAAAGCCCTTAGGTATTAATACAGCTACACCTAATCATCTGCAGGAGGCTATTAAACCTGGATGAAAGAACATTGACACTCATTGACATAATTAATTGAAAACAAATAATAAATCAAAAGAAAATTTTGTCATTTCATTCACTTTTATTTTGTGTGACCCATATTCTGATTGAACATCTGTATGACCCAAGTGCTGCGGTTAATGGCATTTCATGATATCTGTTAACAAGCAAGTTACTTCACTGTTTGCTTCCTGTTATCAAAGTGGAAGATGGCCACGTCTCAACATCTGTGAAGCAGACAGATGAACATGTGTGTGTGGGTATAATGTATTTGGTGTGCACATGTGCAGCATGTATGTATGCATACATCACCTTCTACATGTTTTGAAGTCTTTACACAGTGTTAATGCTAAAGTAGGATTAGTTAATGTGAACCACATGCCACCGTGGACAGACACACCTTTGCAAATCTGTAACAATTTGGACTTGATCTTTGTGCAAGTTGTTCAACACAAACAACACAAAGCAGTTTTGCCTTTCCTCACCAGTTCATATGATGAAATCCAAAAACAGTTATTTTGCCAAACTTAGTTTTGCATATTTACGTGTGGGTGAGTTTTTGTGGTCATAAGCCAAGTTAGAAGTCTGTATTTCATTATTATAATCTGTCAACAACAGATTCATTCCATCAGATATTAGTAAGTACAATAGAACAACAAAGATGATCTGACTCTAAAAATATATTCACACACTGACTCTGGTTTATGCTTAAAATCACTGAGTTTTTACACTCTTTATTTTTGCCTGTGTGTCAGTAAAGAGTTTTAATTGGTAAATTAACCCCTAAAGGTCTTATTAATCTATTATTAGCATATTGTTAGTAACTATTATGATTTTTTTCCCAGTAACTACAGTGAAACCAATAGGAAAGGGATTCAGTTACAGTATGAGTGTAAGGAATGTGGATTTACCAACAAGTTGAAGAGGTTAATAATGAAATAAGATTTTCAAATGTTTGTTATAGTGTTGTAAGAAAAAGGATTTACAAGGAAGTCCTATTGTCTTGACAGAGTTGCTAGACCAGAGTTACAGGACGTGCACTTGTTTTGATGCATGGGTTTGTAGCTTATAGTGTCCCTGTGCTTAGTACTTGATTACTTGCTTATAGGAAAATACCGAATTTAAATTGAACACACTCCTGACTGTATTTTTTGGGGTACACATTCACTGCTTTCCAAAATTTGTGCTTACTGTATAAACTTGACTCTTGGCTGAAGTAGTACAATGCACAAATTTAGAGGTGAATTTAGTGTCAATCTCCACCTTCATGATCTAGCATGGCGAGTGGTGAGAACCCTAACAAAGTTACGCTTTACTTCCTGTTATTTTGAAAGGCTCAGCTTCATTTCAGTCAGGCAGTGGTTAGTTATATCCCAAGGGAACATGTTGAACTGTCATCAAGAGACAAAGTCAGGCCCACCCTTGCCACATGAAAAAGATCATTTCTAGACTTCATAACAATGTCGCTTTTGTTTTGGCCATTGCAGAGCTTTGATTTTAGCAACATTAAGCAAAAATTGATGGCTCCTAGCAAGCTGGAAATTATGACTGGATCAGCAGCAGATAGATGATTGCAACCACTAAAACTGAACAATGGATGAGAATGGCTTGGGATTTTACTCCAAGAATTCCTCAAGCCCAGGCACATATAAAAATAGATATAAAAATACATTTATGCATGATATTTGGCATAAATATCTATATTTCCAGATAATTGTGCATCACTTTAAAAATAATATCATGTGGTTAATTACTTACTGGTCATGTGGTGAAACAATGGTGAGAAGTTCAAACAAAGTTGAACAGTTATTTACTGTTCGTAATGCACTGCAATTGCAAAATGACTGGCGTCCCAGGCAGGGCGTATTCCTGCTTCACGGCCAGTGTGCAAGGGATAAGCTCTGCATCCAAACGCTTTCTGAAAGTGAATGAGTGCATATATCTTTTCCATATGGGACTGCTGCTGGGCAACTCGGAAATCCAATTAACAAAAAGAAATCCTTAATGTTAAAGAAAAAAACCCCACACAACTGCATTATTTTAATAGAAACCAGATGTTAGAGCACATCATGCTTACATTTGTTCCCCATTCCTAAAGCATCTCTGTGGAGTACGTGAGTGCATGTGTTCTCCTAATCAGCTGCAGTGAAAACTGCATGAGAATGTTCAGTGCTTAGGAAACAACTCCAATCCTTCAGCTGAGGATATAAAAATGAGCCTATACACACAGAAAAGCTTGCTCATACAGTAAGTGCCCTTATTAAGGTCAGGCACAATCATGCCATCTTTCAGAGTTTGTGGACCCAAAGTAATGCAGGCTTCCAAGATTCTGTGGTATCACTGGCCAACTTAAATAAATGACACATGAAGCTTATTGAAAAACTGGCCAACATGACACATGACGCAGCAAAACAGAGCACATAACAAATGTCTGAACATGAGAAATCCAACTCTTGCATTTTTCAGCTTTACACTCACACAAACACACAAACGAACACACACACACTCATTAACCCTCAACACACTCGGGGGAAGGAGATGAGGACATATCCTCTTTGTGAGGGATGGGCATTTAGACTTAGACACTTTCCTCAAGGGTGAGAGGGAGGGAGGGAGGGAGGGAGGGAGCCAGCACAGCTGACCATCAGAGGGAAAAGAAAGGAAGGAGAGACCCAACAGGCAGCCTGCTTAACAGAGGAGAGCAAAGCGTGGTGGCAGAACAAGGTAGAAGAGAGAGAAAGAAACAAGTCTAAAAGAAGCGTTCAGTGAGAAAGAAAGGAATTCCGAGGGCAGTACCAACCACAGGTAAGACATATTCTGTTTCCTTCAGAAACTGATAAGCAGGGGATAAAACATCAGGTAAAAACTCTGCCCGGGAAAAGGTGGGCACTTGGCAATTGATAGTGCACACACAGAGCTGTGCTGTTTCTATAGAAACCCTCAGACTGGTACGCTCTTCCATGTTGTATGTTCAGTAAACATTTTTCTGGACACCAGTACTCCTAAATCTAATGCCTATTTATTAATGTAAGTGCATGTACTTTTGTGTTTGCACTTTATATTGTGGGCTTACTCATGCGTTCGTGGAGGCTCAGGAAAACAAGTCCTAATATGCCTGGCACTGGGGTGTGCATACACCCAACTCTTTCTGCACTGCTGAAAAGCAAGCTCTTCTAAAAAATTAAAAATTCTTATTTTTCTTTTTCTTAAATTAGCCCATATATCTTCTACAAGCCTCCTTACATCATTTACATAGCTGTTCCCAAGCTGTAAGGAAATTCAGCATATTCATTCTTAGTTCATAGCATCACAGTTTTCAGTGCGTTCATATCCTTTTATGGGCAAGTCAGGAAAGTGAACGGCAAACTAGTTTTCATTTTATTTCAGACGCATTGCCATCATACATAACAGAAGCTTCTGAAGCTGTTTCTCATCTGTAGATCTTATTTTCACCTGTCAAACTTTTCCTTGCGCTGGTTTGTTCTATAAAAAATATCTATGATGGGCCAATATTCAATATCACTACAAGAAGGAGTGTACATGCCATGTCAGAAGTGTCACGTGTTCTGAATAATCTGACCCATAATGAGTTGAGTGCAGACCTTTCTTCGGTGCAGATGGTATTTCATGCTTATGTAACATTCCTAAGCAGGACAAACTCTCCTGGCAGTGATTTGGATAATAGGACAGGACCTGAAAGCCTGTAATAACCTTTGAATGGTCAGGTTTGTAGATGAAAATCTGTTTAAAGTCTCTCATCTGTTGTAAGCCTCTAATTTCTGACAATAATGTTATTGTAGACTTCTGAAGTAAGGGCAATTGCAAAAGCACAAACACTAGCAAGAATTGGACATGAATTCAGATTTATTTATATTGTCCATGCAAACAGTTTTCCTCCTTTGAAAGCAACTAAATATTTTCATTGCATATAGTCAAATACAGGTTTAGTTAAGCTAATTTCATGTACATGCAAAAAACATTTCTCAGTTTCAATTTTGCAGCCAGTGATGATTATAGGTTGCAGATATTAACACGACATAGATATATTGTCTTATTACAGAAGAATTATGACTGCGCTGAG
>JAQQZX010000016.1:13109433-13119706 GCA_030068355.1 Notoglanidium maculatum | reverse complement strand
TATAATATAATATAATATAATATAATATAATATAATATAATATAATATAATATAATATAATATAATATAATATAATACAATGTGTGTGTATTTATAAAATTTCCTAAAGTGCATTGCAGCGCATCAGTAGGCTGAGCCTGGGATTGCCATCTACTTCCTCTTACAGTAAATACAGGTGTATTAATGTTTTGAAATTTCCCAGCCATCCTAATATAAGAGCACTCAGGCAGCATGGAGACACTCACACAGACACATCCATCCAAAGGAGAACCACTCATCAGACACCTCAAGGTAAGTCATACAAAATCATACACTTTTTATATTAGAACAGCTATATCTTTGAGATTCTAAGTTTATCACTCTTGCATGTTAAATTGGACACAAGGACAGCAATGATATGAAGTCAACCATCTTTTATTCTCCATATACTAATAATGCACATTTTTATTAGGTTTGTCAATGGTATATTAATGAAATGAATAAATCTATTTACACTGAAATGGCATTATTTCAGTTCACCCATGCTGTACGGACATTATGTAAACAGCAGCGTACAGCATAAGCACAAAATAAATACCTTTTTACTCTTTTCCAGGTCAGACTATCACATCTGAAGATGAACACTTCCCTGACATGCACCCTGGCCATTTGCGCCTTGCTAGCCAGCATGTGGGGCTCAGCCATGGGACGCAGGCTCCATTTGGGTTCCTGTGCGCTGACCGTTCACACTCATGAGCTCCGGCATCACTTCCAGCATATCCGTCACAATATGGTGAGCCATTTCACTATCCTAAGAGGCATTTGACGAAGAGCTTGGGTTGACTTGTAATGTAACAAGAGTCAAATGTGAAAGCTCTGACATGTAACCTAAAAAAAAAAGAGCTTTATCCAGAATAATTAGGTCAGTGAGTCATTAGTGGCAAACCAGGGCATGGTATTCATGTTTACGGAGCAAGAATGTTACATAGCCTGCATTAGTTCGAGTAATTACAACAGTTCTGAACATGTTGCCATCTGATTACGATTCGTCTATCATTTGGTATAGAGGGGAAAAAAACATAATATTCACAAACAAACTATACTATATATATAAAGCAGCGGTGCATAATTAGGTTAGATTATTGAACCTCAAAATTCCTGATGGTTTATTTACATAGTTTGTACACTTGGGCAATACTTTTTATATGACAATATAACAAGTATTGAAGCTACAATATAAGATCAATGTGTAAATGATCACCAAAAAAAAGGTTGGAAATACTCAGTCAGAGATTATATAGTTAAAAACAACAATCCAATCTATTGATCACAGGTCACACAAGACAACCACAAGGGTGTGCGGTTGCTGAGGGGCGACATGATGAAGAGCTTGCAGGTGAGTCCGATTATTAAACCTACCAACATTTTACCAAAACATTGCAGTTGCACAAGTGCACTTGTTTTCTGTCAATCCCTCCATTAAAACCTTTCGGTCATTAGCACACAAGCGACTGTTATGTAATCGTCATTATATAATCATCATATCTGAGGTGCAGACTGGAGCTGAGACACTGACTTGGTTTCTTTTCCAGGCTACAGAGAGCTGCTGCTTTCTTAAGCAACTCCTACACTTCTACATCGAGAAGGTCTTCAGTGGCTACACGAGCAGCCAGTCGCTCCACAAGAGAACCACCAGCGTTCTGGCCAACTCTTTTCTCAGCATGTCCAAGGACCTGCGAGCATGTGTACGTAGAGTCACTTAATTCAGTTTATTTAAATGCCACTAACAGACCACCTCACTACATGGAACATTAGGTTTTATACCTCAGCGAAGGTGAATTCTCTGTACTGATGATAAGGAAAGTCTCTCTAAAAGCAGATGTTACAGAATTGTTCACATTATCATTTCTATAGTAACAACAAACACAGGGCTTTAGATGATGTCAGTACGTCCGTTGATGATTTCCGTGTGTCCTGTTAGCAATCCTTCTAATAATGATCCCTTACTTTCCAACAGCATGCTCAGATGCTCTGCGAGTGCAGCCAGGAAACCAACCTGAAATTTGACGCCATTCAGGAAACCTATGACAAGGTAATCAACCCTGTCACTATAAACGAATACCTCTGAATCGTGGAATACTTGGTGTCCTGTTTTTTGACTTACTTGGTACACCTTAATGAATAACTTTAGAATGCATTCTTCCTTAAGGGTTGTTTGGATTGTTAATGGTTCTTAACATCCTATTTTTTCACACAGCTGGAGGTGGGGGCTGCGTCGGTAAAGGCCATCGGAGAGCTGGACTCTCTGCTGGAGTGGCTCGAGAGCTTCCACAGCAAAGACCACAATCACCATCATCATGATGATGACTCAAAATAGGATTCCCATGGCATCCACTTCATTATACAGTGCCGGTTCATTTATAGTTGCTGTGTGAAAATTTTATTTTATCTCATAATTATCATATATAAAGGATTTATAGGATTTTCATTTTTAGTGAAAAGCATGTCAGTTTGATTATCAGATTGGGATTAACTGGGTAGCGTTTTTGCTACCGACCGTACAGATGCATACCTGCAACTTTTTTTTAACAGTAGACCACATTTTAAAGGTGTCTACTGATGATGTATAAGCTATGGCTTAATAGTGTGCATGTTCAATATTTACTGGTTGTTTTATGCTGTCGTTGTGACAGCGTTACTTCTGACAACAATAATGCCTGTGGCCTTTTAATATATGTTTATCTGCATGCATGACTCGGAAGAGTTGTGCTGGAATGTAGACCTTTTTGAGGTCAGTTTGTTTGAATCATGCTGAAATTCAATTGTAACTTGAACAAAAATAAAAGTTTATCATTCTCAGTCCTTGTGTGGTATTTCCTAGTTTATGTGTAAGCTCCCTGCACCAAATATGAGTACTTTTTAATCTAAAGATACTTTAAATCAAGAGGCTGTTCTAAGAGTGAGAGAAAGAAAAGGACACCAATGGAGAGACCGAATGAGACAAAGATTCTATGGGACTCTACTGGCCTCTGGTGGCTAAAGTTGGCAGGAGCCTTACTAAATGTCAAAGAGGGGCAAATATATTTCAAAAGGTTATTTAAAAGTGAAAACGCCAGTAAAAAATGTTACCAAGGAAATAAATAATGGCAATACACTTGACTCTCACTTTATTAGGCACACTTGTACACTTGGTCATTCAGCCAAGCAGCCAATCATCCAATCATGTGGCAGCAGCACAATGCATCCACTCTTGTAAATAATTCAAGAGTTCACGTCAATCATCAGCATTGGGAAATCAGTGACTTTAACAGTGGTATGTTTGTTGGTGCCAGACAGGCTGATTTGAGTATTTTAGAAATCTCCTGGGATCTCCTGGGATTTTCACACTGAACAGCCTCTAGAGTTCATGCAGAACGGTGCAAAAAGCAAAAGTCCTATGAGCAGCAGTTCTGCAGGCGGAAATGGCTTGTTGGGCCGCCTTTAACCAGACTGGTGTGAGCTGGAAGGATTTGGTAAGTCAAATAACCACTCTTTACAGTGATGGTGAGCAGAAATACATGTCAGAATGCACAACATGGTGAACCTTGAAGCAGACAGCCTACAACAGCACAAGAGCACATCAGGTTCCACTCCTGTCAGCCAAAAACAGTAATCTGAGACTTGGTTAAATTTGACGGTTGAACTTTGGGGAAAAAAATGTCACCTCATCTTTTTTCCAATCTTCAACTACAGTTTTGGTGAGCCTGCGCCCAGTAACGCCCACAGAACTGCCGCTCACTGTTTTTTTTTTTTTGTTTGTTTTTCACACCATTCTGTGTAAAGACTAGAAACTACATTTTCACACCATTCTGTGCAAAGTGCTATAAACCCCAGAGATCAGCAATTTCCAAAAATACTCAGACCAACAGATCTGGCACCAACCACCATGCCACAGTTAAACTCACTGAGATGACATTTTTCCACACTAATGATGTTTGATCTTAATATCAACTGAAACTCTTGACCTGTATCTGCATAAATGTATGCACTGTGCTGCTTCTACATGATTGGCTGATTGGATAACTGCATGAATGAGCAGGGTTCCAGGTGTTCCTATTAATGTGGTAGGCAAGTACAAATTTAAAATGGATATGAATATATGAGAAGCTGGTTGATCAAGCTATTTTAGTTCTGTTGCACAAATATTTTTCTAGAACTCTTCACTGTCACTGTCTAGATGATAAATGCGCAATACCTTGTGCTGCGAATAGATGGTGATATTCACAGAACAAGGTATTACACAAGACAGCTTTGAAAACTTTGATGACATGGTCAGGAAATTTCAGACAAATCTTTGAATGGTGCATGCTCGTTGCCTTGAGTGCGATGTGGACTAATAAACAGCACTGGTCCTATTTTGCTGAAGGTGTGAAAACATTGAGTGTAAAGGGTTTTTTTCCCTTTCAAAACCATTTCCTGAAGTGAAAGTACTGAATGTTCTTTGAAAGACAATCAAGAAGCGGTTCACATGAATAACCTGAGGCCTCTCTATGAACCCTATACTCAAAACCCTTTTAAAGACTATATTTCACATTAATGTGACTTATGAAGTGGACATTTCAACACTCTTTCTGTTCATTACTTACACTAGCAATGAATGTGACACTGTCGCTCTTTTTATCTAAGGAATAGATCAGAATGGGGCATAACCAGGGACAGGGTGGTGTAAAGCGCACAATTGTCTAGAGTGTCTTTGTATGCTTTAGCATTAAGATTTCCTTTAACTGAAATCTAAAAGGCACAAACCTGTTCTTGACAATGCCCTTGTTCGAGCACACGCATCCTCAAAGGCACATAAAGCCAGCCACTGCATCATTTCCAGCAGTTTTCCATCACAGGGAAGCTGAATACACTTACATGAAAGCGCTATCTACCTTCTTCCACATACATAAGCTCACAGACACCAAAGATTTGTTAGTTTTGCTTTGACTGACAATTGCAAGAGCAGCCCCATCCCTCCTACCCAGGGCTGTTTTTGCTCTCTTGGACTCTTGGATCCATGGCCGTGGATGGCGTTGCTGCGATTCAAGCGCCTGATGATAGAGTGAACACTTTACTGTTGGATCCATTTGTACTTTTAGTTTACTTTCCTACCCTCAGGTAAAAAAATGTCTTGCTAAGGAACTTGTGTAAGATTTAATGATCACATTGTACTTTATATTACAATTATTTAATCAATGAATATAATCATACAATGCACTGATGTTCAGTCGCCCTATAGGTTTTCAACTTTATCAGAAAAAAAAACTTGTTTCACAAGAATTGCCAAAGTGAAAGTAGAGTCCTGATTAATAGACAGTATGTGAAACAGAGTTTGAGTCATTGCTAAAAAAAAAAAAAAGTAAAAAAGCCTTAAAATCATTTTTTCACATTTCACACTTTCAGACATATTCCGATGAAGTAGGCACAAAATAATCGCAAGTGATAAAAGCAGTTAAGAAAAAAGAAAAAAGAAAAAAGAAAAGGAAAAAAAAAAAAGTTGAACCTTGCTGGCCTTGCAAGGATTTTATGATTCACTCTATCAACTTTGTAACTGTGTCACAAGCGAATTCGCATTTGGCAAATGGAAATTACATGTGTTGTCATGGAGTCGACTACATTTCGTATTATGTGTGGTTAGCTCAAACATGTCAGAATCAAGAGCAAAAAAATAGAAGATAAGTTTTGTTTGGGGCTAAAAAGTGTTCCATAATAATAGTACTCCAGTATGTTGGTATTTAAAGCAGAAAGTTTTTATAGTGCTACAGTTTAATAATTCTGCACATAACAAACGTAATTTTGGTGATGAGAATAAAGAGCAAAGAGTAGCTGAAGAACAGAATTAGGAGCTTATGTCCAATTTATTGATCTGAATATTATTGGTCAAAAAATTTTCTTGCGAGAGTTCATAGCTGAAGAAAATGGGGAAGGATTTTCATAACAAAATTTCATGACACTTTGAGGAGTAATCCAACTTCCTCAAAAAAAAAAAACCTGTTGACTGCAAGTGGAAGCACAACGCAAGCAGCTGATGTTATCACTGTAGTGAGTGTATTATTGTACTCTTTCAACTAAATTGTACAATAAGGTCACTCTACTTGAGTGCATTAGAGTGTGTTACACCCAAATGTCCATCTCCATGTTGCCACATAAAACATGACTCTTTATTGGCCTCGTATTCTCGGAGTTCCCCAACCTCTTTGTTTTGAAACATGCAGCACACCAGTCAAAGGCTAAAGGGAGTCCGGCGAGAGAGTTTGAGACAGTTTGACACATAAATCCCTCCTTCAAACCACATCACATCATTCTCGTGTTCAACAGTGGAAGCCGAAGCACCTGGGTTTTACATTTAAAACCATAAAAATGGGGTTTGCCTGATGTCAATCCCACAGGTGTAGGTGGGGGCAAGCTTTTATTGGGCACTGCAGGTTTAAAACCCATGACTTCGGCACACACTAGGATAGCAGAAAACATGCTTTTGAGGCGCACCGCATCATGACGACAATCATGCTAGCAAACCGCCGTGCACCATCTTCCAGAGACAGGAAAAGATTCATGCAAAAACATCACAGAAACATATATGCACGGTTTGCATGCTGCAAAACGTATGTTATTTTTCCTTTTTTTCTTCCTTTTTCTGTCCTAGTCATGTGCTTCAGCGCTGTTTTTTTGTATGTACGCCGACACATCCGTTAGTGAACGCTCTCATCTGCGTCAAAGGCGACAGCGGCTTTGACACCCGCCAAATGTTGGCGAAGAAACAGTAGAAATAGAGGGAGAAGAGACTTGTGAAACTAAAAGACACCACAGAGAACGATGTGGTATCTGTTACTGTTTGACACGATTATTTCCTTTAAAGACAGCCATGAAGCCTTAGCTGAACCAATAATTACTTTACAATCGGAGACCTAAAGAAACAGCTGAGTGTTCCTCTTTGAATCATGGTGCCTGTCATTTCATTCAATCCGTTGTCAGTTAACAGTTAATCTAAAGTGACCTGCTCATTAGCTCAATAAAGGCTGGTGCTCCTGGGATTTGAACTTTCTGGTCACAAGCCAATGTTTTTGCTTAATGCTCAGCACCACAACAGCAATTGCCAGGTGAATTTAAGTTAGTTGACAAAGCAAATAGATAGCTATTTAGAACTGGTTAGTCAACATCTCACTAATAAGAAGCGAGTCATGACTAATAGTTCGACACTGATGGTTTGCAAATGAGTATGTGTGAAGGAGTGTGTGCCATGTGATGTCATGATAGTTGAAGACAGTTGGCTATAATGTAGAAGCTATTGTACCAAATAAGGACCTCATTGTCATTATTTCATAATTGCTGGCCTATAATATTCTCAATTTCTTACATCAGTAGAGCGCATGAATCATCCTTTGCTCGATTGATTACCTTAGCAGTATGAGTTCAACATTTCACACTTTCCCATCAGAGCTTAAATGACATTTTCTTTTTTTAATTTTCTGATTACCATGCACCTGACTCACAGTTCAACTTACTGAAGATTTCCAAAAGAACTGGTGTTGTATTACAACATGTTAAACAGCCAATTCTGGCAAATACCGGACGGTTATTCTAAAATATCTCAGAAAAAGCTGACGAAGAAAAAGGACACGATTTTCCAACATTACAAAGCCAAACAAAAACAAATTATGTACATCTGACCTAAATTGGTCATCTAGGCTGAAACTGTTGCTTAACAGAAACTAGGTTTAAAAGGAAATTTGGGACTTCACTCAAGGACCTGAACCAGTAATAACTGACAAGTGTATGCAAAACCAGTGGTGGGTAAGAAAAAATGAAAGTGCAAGGAACAATTCCAGAGACAAGCTGAGTGTGGCTATGGATAACTAAATCAGACATAATTAAATGGGTTACTGTAAGCTTATTAAAGTATTTTATTTTATGTTTACAATGGCATTTTCTGAAATTGACCTGAACTGAATTTCTCAAAAGCCAATTCAACTGTTATCTGTTTTAGGAAGAGAGGGAGGGATTCATTGTTATTAATATTATGTATTTTTACGTAATATGTAATCAAATACCTATCATACATTTTGCCACATGAATAAATCTTGACTAAACCTTGAACAAGTATTTACACGATTAATGATATACATTATGAGTGACCTCGGAGAAAGTGACAGGCATTTCCTGAAGGCGGAAGCATATTTCACAGAAAGGAATTTAATCATTCAATTCATGGATATTTTTGCTAAGGATAGGGATATTTGGCATCAAAAAAAGATAAGCCACTATTATTTTTGCAATACTGACAACCCATTTTGGGATGATGATTTTTTTGTTGTAAAGGGAAATCAGTGACATCACAAATCTAAGGCAGTAATTTCAGCTCTTAGGATGGAGGAAACACAAAAATCTTTAGGTAAACATGGAGTCAATTTAGTAGAATTCTATGTAAAAAAATAAAGATTTGCTCTGTGAGAATGTCAAAACACATGCACACGCACAAAAGTTAACACCAGCTGACGCCTATATGATTTTGCTGATGTAGTTTATAAGACACTCATCATGCTGTGACACATTTGAAGATCCTTATCAATGTGGGGATCTGAAGTTAATTAACCTGATGAAGACCCTATTAATACACATCCCTGTCACACATCAAAAAAAATGTTAATGTTATAAAGCCACAATGTTCGTCACAACAAAATTATGCTGTGCTGACTGTCAAGGTGTTAAGAAGGAATATGTCACCATCCTGCTACCATCCAATACCATCTCTCTCATCGAGCAAGTTCATGTTTCATATCGCAACCACCTTGCAGCATTCTTTCAAGTCTCAGATTTGATCAGGAGTTCAAAAAGTCTGACTCATAAGTTATTACTCCAGGTAATCTAATGAATGATTAGATTCTTGTAAAGTGCTTGAGATCTTTCTGGTGGTGGTACTTGAGAAACACAACCTACTCGGAAGAAAATACCTGAGGTTGGGAATGAAAGAATGACTGATAAACTACCAATGCCACATTCTCTAAAATCCACTACTTAAGAGAATGACAAAGGTGGATGTAGTATGCACAGCTTTACAAAGAATCGAATGTGTATCTTAAAAGTTTCGTTTTAAAACTTTTTACCTTATTAGATGAATAGCACAGCTCCAAAGTCCCTGATTCGATCCCGACCGTCAATTGCTGCCTGTGTGTAATTTTTTTGAATGTTCTCCCAGTGTGGACTCCCTCCAGATCCTCCAGTTTCCTCCCACCTCCCAAAAACATGCTGATTGTTGGACTGGCTATGCTAAATTGCCCCAAAGTGTGAAAGTGTGCATGCACAGTAATGAAATGGCGTCCCATGCAGGGTCCATCCCTCCACCACAGCCCTAATTGGACAAAATGGTTACAGGAGGGAGGGAGGGACAAAGGAAGGAAAGTTTTATCCCATTATCTCAGCTTTGGTCATGATATGGTGGCATGGTTGGGCAGTGGTTAGCACTATCAGTAAGAAAGTTCTGGGTTTGAACCTGCCAGATGACTGGAGCCTTTCTTTGTGGAGTTTGAATGTTCTCCACGTGCTTGCATGGGTTTCCTCCGAGTGCTCTGGTTTCCTCCCACAGCCCCAAAACATGCAGATTAGATCAATCGGCTACTCTAGATGTTAATGCGAGTGTGAATGGTTGTTTGTCTCTGTGTTGGCCCATTGATAGATTGGTGACCTGTCCAGAGTGTACCCCTCCTCTCGCCCAAAGTCAGTTTCCCTGTTACCCTTAATGGATAAGCAGTATAGAGAAATGGATGACTGGATGGTCATGATAAAGATGTTATCCAGGCTTAGTGCTAAAAGAACATGCCATCCATTTAAGACTCCATTATTAGTGCTAGGACCTGGATTAAAATTCCAGATGTTTCTGTGGCCTAGTCTTCAAAGATGCAAGAACAAGCATCGTGGGTTTGTAAACTTTTGGAACACCACTATGATAGAGAGCTAAAAGATGATAAAGGGCTATAAAAGATGAATTGGAAAAAAACCTACCAAATTGTAAAAGCATCAAAACAATGGACACTCTACAACCTCACAAAAGGCTCTTTGGGTGGTTAATGGTTCTAGCCTTCTACTTATAACCAGGTAACTTTCTGTTGTAGGGGGGTACATAGAATCTTTAAAGGTTCACCACAGAGAGATAAACCAAAGAGCCAAGAACAAAAAATACATCAGGAAGTCTGAATTTGAAGTTCTCATACACACACACACACACACACACACACACACACACACACACACACACACACACACACACACACACACACAC
>JAQQZX010000016.1:13069979-13091283 GCA_030068355.1 Notoglanidium maculatum | reverse complement strand
CTGATGAGTGCTAATGACTAAACAGAGTGCACCTGTGTGTAATCTAATGCCAGTACAAATACAGCTGCTCTGTGACGACCTCAGACGTTGTCTAAGAGAATATTGGGAGCAACAACACTATGAAGTCCAAAGAACACACCAGACAGGTCAGGGATAAAGTTATTGAGGAATTTAAAGCAGGCTTAGGCTACAAAAAGTCTTTCACGTGGAATTCCAATAAAATAGATTCATGTTTGTGGCTGTAATGTGACAAAATGTGGAAAAGTCCTAGGGGGCCGAATACTTTTGCAAGCCACTGTAATATATACATACACACACATATACACACACACACTTTATTATATATATATATATATATAAATAAGATGGACATTTATAGATTTTATAAGTTTCAATTCAGAATTTATATACTTCTGTGAAGATGCTTTGTGACAACGTCTGTTTTTAAAATACTATACAAAAAAAATTTATCGAAATTTCACATTACACATTTGAGTGCGACCAGCACTCCAAGACAAATTAAATTTTTGAACTTGTGTTATATTTCCAGGTAATACAGATATATTATAACAGATATTGTATTGTGTATGTTCAGCAGTGCAGGCTCACAATTTCAACCGTACACCTAAACGGAGCGCACTCTGGAGTCAGTTCAAATTCATAAAGCTCTAACCGCTCCAGAGCATATAAAATGTTACTTTATTAACTTTTTGATTGTATACAATGGTAAAGCATCACATCTGATGTAATACGTGCTTGTACGGAGCACTTTGTATTAACTGTGTAACGGTAAAAGACAGACTTTTCCTCTCTAAAATTATACTTCCACAGAGGTCACGTGACGAAATATAGCATCACTAATCTCAGAAGCAGTCACATTTCACACGTCAGAAGTGTCGAGAAACAGTGGTCAGTGCTACAAGATGGGCGCCTTTCTGAACAGTCATATAGATTTGCTTTCAAATGTATTTACTTTCTCCATTTCAGAACAAAACCATGACGCACCTTGACACACTGCCAATATTTCAGGATGAGTTGCAAAAATGCCAAACCCAGAAAACCTCACCTCAGCTTACTTGTAACCTAAAGCTATCTCAGGTAACCCTCGACATTGCCCGACAACCACTGATGAAGACAACCACTGGTAAAGAGAATGGCTCACATTAAACTTGCTCTCCGTGAATCAAGATGCCTATAAATTAAAAAACATACATGTATATTCTCACACACACACACAAATATATATAAAGGGAGAAAGAGAAAGATTAATTGGAGCATACAGAAATACTTATGGGGTTAAAAAAAAAAAAAAAAAAAAATCATAGTTCAATGAATAAGACAATATGCATTCCCAACTTTGAAACATGACAAAAAGAGGTTTGTTTTCATGTGTTTTAATCCAAAGTTGAAGACTGGAGTACAGCAACTGAACACTGAAAATACATTTTTGGTTCTGCGCAGCAAAAGTTAGCTTGGGACTCATAAAGCTCTACACCATGTGTGTCAGATGTTTACCAAAAAACTGTGCTGAGGAAATAAAGAGTGAGAATGGCTTACAACTGAATATGCAGCAAAAAAAAAAAAAAAAAAACCCAACAACATTTCTTCCAATTTCTGCACTAGGGGGCAAACAGGGGAACAGAAAGCCTTTGAATTAGCGGTCCATTGCTTCCAATCAATGCTTTCAACACAAACATATATAAAAAAAATTGTATTAAAAAAAAAAGAAAGAAAGAAAATGGATCCATCAGTGCTACAGAAAACAGCAATGCCAGTTTGCTGGGATGATTTCCTGCACATATAAAGATACTTCCTACCACCATATTACTCAAGATGCTGCCATGGGTGGTTTAAGCCTGATCCCTACCACAAAGAGGCACATAAAAGAAAGAAAAACAACCTGCATAACACTTGGTGACAGTCAGAGGATACGGTTCTCTGATAATTATAGAAATGTTTTCAAAGAGCAAGTTCATTCTTACGTGGCTTAGCATGGACAAAAACAAACAAATGCATAGCCATTGGAAAGAACAAAGCTTTTCATCCATCAATGTCCATTCACAACAAGACATTTCCTTTTCACCCTGGTCAGTTCCTAAAATGGTTGTGCATTTTACTGATGAGGGCCAGACAGTGTAAAACTAACAGTATAACCTTTTTAAACAAACACTGACTTAAGTATAAAAAAAATAGCTGTGGATAATATGCATAGCACTGAGGAGGCAAACTGAAGTACACCCACATAGGATGCGTAAAGCAAAGAAAATGAGCGTGAATTGGGTAAAAGATGTATAAAACGTGCTGGAGAGGTGTCTCCTTGGGTCTCCTCTGTTTACTCCGTTAACCTCTGGAGACAAAAGACGTCCCACTGTCAAACCAGCAGCATAACCTCAGCAACACAGGCCACTAAAAACGAGATGTGAAGCTCTGAAGAAATCCGAACCCTCCGAATGACTGGACCTCGATAGGCGGTGTCAGAGAGGTGTTCCAAGAGCTTCACAGTCAGGAAGAGAGTTTGTCTACATTCGACTAGTCATTTCAAGAACATGTTTGCTCTGTCTGCACATCAGTGATGATAGCATTTACCCCCTTCTTTTCAAATTAGCCTTTTAAACGCATACAAGTGCAGGGGTGTTTATGAGAAAGGGGGAGTTGGGGGTGGACGCACTTTGTGAGAAAACCTGCATAAGACATGAGTTCCTCTGGTAGTTTTTAATCACAAAGCACCTGAGTAATGCACATGAAAACTAAACCCATCAAAAGAGAGTGAAACGTGGTTTGCACATCTACAACCAATTCATAGGAAATTAAATATCAGTGACAAGTGTGCATGTGACGGGGGGGGCTGACAGGAACAGCAAAACATTCCTTTTATTCTGAACACTAGTTCCACTAATTGTGAAAAAATTTAGCAAACACTAATTGTAATATGATTGAGCAACTACTGACATCCGTTCTTTTTGGGAACACACAACCTTTTGGCTTTCCAAATGTGTGAATGTTTTCATGACGCAGAGTGGTTAAATAGTTACAAAGACTGAGTAATAAAAACAATTCTTTAGGATGGGGGGGGGGAATAAAATAAAAAAAAAAATCATCAGTAAAAGACATAAGATTAGAATCTGTTTTAATTTCCATTCCCTCTAACCTTGCCATTTTTTTAAATGAATTATTGCTTCCTTATTATAACCTTTTTGAACCTACACTTATATGGATGCATTAGAGGCCAACACTGTCCTCAGCTGTTGGGGGTCTCATTTTCAGCAGCCATGTTGGCTTTCTTTCGTCTCTTCTGCAGCAGTGGATTGGAAGAGTCCTCGATGGTCTTGATTTTGATCTGCTCGTAATCCACCCTCATGGTGGCCAAGGCACTAGTCATTTCCTCCTGTGGTGAATGGAAATTCATTAGTATTTCAAAGTCAGTGAGCCAAAACTACAAAGAAAGATACAAGATGAATGAGTGATGCAGTCATGGCAGGGTCATAAGGGCAAAGGGCAAAATTGTGTACTTAACTGCTCTGATCACTCTCAAAAACAAAATGAAAACAATATAGTAATTCAATGATATGTAAATGCTAAGCCTTCTCACAACCAAGCTCAAGGGTACACTAGGTCTAATTTAAATACTTCTGAAGCCATTCCATCAAGCACAACTGTTCTGTACTGGCTATGTAAGGGGAGAAAATAAATAAATAAAATAAATCACCTTGACATCCTCCCAAACATCTTTCTCCTCTTTCAGTACACGACTGGTGTGCAAGGGGGTCTGTGGCACTTCCATCGACTGCTGCATGACAGGCACATATCCACACAAGTTAGTTCATTTACTCCAACAATAACTCAACACAAATGTGCAATAGTTTGTGTGGGGGGGGGGGTTTAGTCCTTACATTGATCCAGGGATGGTACATAAACTCTGATATGGTCATCCTCATTGAAGGTTCAGTCTTTAGCAACCTCTTAATGAGTTGTTTGGCTTAAATTATATAAAAAAAATAATAAATAAAAAAAAACCAATTAGCAAGAAATGAATTTGGGCAAATTAAAAAAGGTAAGAATATTCTAAACAGATGAGGCATCCGAACTTTTAACAGCAAACATCTGAGTATAACATAAGAAAGCAAACCTTCTTCTGAGACTTCGGACCATTCGGGATTGGGAAATTCATACTGTCCCATGCGGATCCTCTTCTTCATCCCAGGCGATATGGCTAGGCCGTGATTAGAATAGAAAGGTGGGTAGCCACAGAGCCTGAGAAATTCAAAAGGCACAAAAATGTTAAAATGTACAGTGTAGCTCCTGACCAGTCAATTCAGGGGTCCTCAAATCAAGAGCCAAAGGAAAATCACAGGAAACGTTGAAAGACAGGGTACGGGGCAGATTCACTTACAGAATATACATGATGACACCCAAAGACCACATATCACAGGACTTGTCATACTTTTCTGGACCAAGAACTTCAGGGGCTATAACATGAAAACATAGCAGTTACATTTATAAATGAGAGGATACAAGTACCACATGTGAAATAGAATGGGAAGAATGAGGAGGGCAGCAACACGGTACTTTAATGTGGGCTCTTGGAGACCATGATCCTTACCAACGTAATAGGGAGTGTAACATGGAGTGGCCAGCGAATTGAGTGTGGTCGTCTCTTTGGCAAACCCAAAGTCTGTGAGTTTGAGGACGCCGTTCGGTCTTTTTGAGGTATACAAGAGGTTTTCTGGCTAAAAAAAACAAACAAACAAACAAGAAAAGAAATATAAACTGAAATGGAAAGATCAGCTGGCTGTTCGGCTCAACTGCTGATTAGAGCTATTGAGGCTCAATACCTTGACGTCTCTGTGTGCTATGTTGATAGAGTGCAGGAACAGGATGGCTTCTCCAATACTCTTCATGATATCTGAAGCTTCTGTAATGAATTAAGAGAAATAACATCAGCAACCATGTTTCAGGACTAGCAGTAGAGGTAGATTTAAAAAAAGGGAACAGCGCTGTACCTCTCTCAGTGAATGCCTGGTCCCCTCGGTCCTGAATCCGACTGAAAAGCTCCCCGCCATCCATACTGCAATAAACCAGCAACATACAAAACTCAAGCACATAGCATACACCGCATATTATACAACAGTTCATTCCAACCACGCGATTTGCACATTATACGACACTTTCGTTCCGACCACGCAATCTAAAACGCGTCCTGGCTGTGAAGTTATATCTAATAACGGCCTGGTTTGTTCAACCGATCTGCATCATTGTGCTGCTGCAAGTTTAGTCTTAATATGGGGGCTTAAAGTGATGCTAAAACATGAACAAATGCAAGACCAATTCATTCCCTGGTTAATCTGTATTTTTTTTTAAAAAAAAGGGAAATGTGAAAGGAATCTGTCTCATGTTTACACAGAACATGACTTTTCCACTGATTCTGAAACAACTACATGTTCATTTAGTGACGTGATGACATTTAAAGAATGACACTAATTAAAGTTTTACAGCTACCCGACAGGCCCTGCGAAATGTCCGTCCTTCAGAAACTACAGTACATCAGTACTTTGTTGCAACCAGCAAAAAAGGGCTGACATTAAAATGTGTCAAATAGGTCCATTTGGTCACTTCCTACTAGAGCTGTATTTGGCATGTCCCACTGATCGGACGCCCCAGATCAAACCCAGAACCTGCTGGAGAGATTATATCATCACATAGCTGGCTTGACAATGTGCGGGGATCTCCCAGAAAGAGCAGAAATGGAGCCGGTGAAACACCTCCAGGAAAATTAGAAAGAACATGAATGAAAAAAGGAAGCCAGATATAAAATGATGGTACAACAATATAAAAAGTTCAGTGAGAAACTGGAACTCCTGCTTCTTCTAGAAGGAGCGCCATATGGTTGCCATGGGCCTTTAACTTAGACTGCCTTTTACTGTAAAAGGGGGAAACAAGATAGGTGAACGAGACCTCACTCTCAAAGAACTGCTCAAAGCAGACAAGAAAACCTCAACCTCCCAGGTGATCACCACAAATAAAATCCAACAGACCAATGGGGCTGACTTCCCGTGCAACAACCCGTGCCCATTCTTTATTCGCTGTGGTTTTTCAGAAGCATAAACCACTCAACAGTGTGAGGCCCGGGGTGGTTGGGTGGGCTGCCCTTCTTGGAAGCCTGCCAGTTAAGAAGAAATGAATGAGGTCATTAAGTTTAGAAAGATCATTAAGAGACAGACAGAAACATGATGCAGCATGCCTGTAAATGACTAATACATTTCAGTACAAGTACTTTGCAAATTACAGAAGTAAAAAAATAATTTAAAAATGTAATTTGTCTACTGCCTATGAAATCATATTTTATTTGAAAAAGAAATCTGGTTCATTGTGGTTTTGTGACTCTTATCTCTAATGCAAAAAGAAAGCTCTGAATGTATCCTTCAAATGAAACGCCTCAGCAGTACTGTGGTGAAAATTTATCCTTGATAACTTCTGTAAAGTAAGTCTCGTTTTCTCTGACAGTATCCTTTAAATCGCACGGTTTCAAATGAAATCGTTCAGCCGACACAACGGAAGAAATGTATAGTATGTGGATACTGATACACTTCTATAAAACCTCCCAAAAAAACCCTGAACAAACCACATTTCACTACTTTCGGTAGCAACTTAAAGCTTTTTAATCAGCTAACATTCTGAAACAGAAAAGAAGCAAAAAGCTCTTGTGGGCAACATTCCAGTTACCTAACATTTAATTTAAAGTCTATGCAACAGTCATTTTCAAAATAAGGTGAGGAAAAAAAAGAAAAACACAGCAACATAGACACTGTCCAAACCAACAATAATTAATATCAAACACAAAACAACTTGTTTTTGAAATAAGATACACTACTAGTCAAAAGGTTTTGCACACACTAAGATTTTCTACAAAAAAATAATAATAATAAATTCTAGATGCTTAGTATTCTTTGCCAACAAATAATAAATTCACATTCACTGCTTCAGTTCCCGTATTAGCAGGGAAATTGTTCATATCTTTGGTTCATCAAAATAGCCTCCTCTAGCAGTTATAACAGCAGAGCAAATGTGAGGTATTCTTTCTTCGACGGACATTAAATACTGCTCAGTATCTTCATTCCAACACTCCTGCAGCATTGTCCACACGTGTGACGCCCTAGTTGGCTGCTTCGCCTTGACCTTTCTGTCCAGTTCATCCCAAACTAGCTCTATCGGGTTCAGGTCAGGTGACTGTGGTGGCCAGGCCAAGAGTTTCATCTCGTCTTCTACCGCTTTCCTTTTTTAATAGTTCTGACCCAATCTGGAGGTGTGGTTGGGGTCACTGTCCAGTTGCATACATCTGAAGTTCAGGGAAAAAATGGAAAAGTAGTAAAAACCTGTGATGGGCAAAAACCTGTGATCGGTAGTGTATGTCGATGTGACCTGAGGATGTAGTAGAACTTACAAAGTAGGTTGTTACCTCTCTAGACTGTAATGGACATACAAAGAAAATAGGCAGAGAGAACAGGCCAATCACAAAAAAGGCCTTTCGGTAGTATGTAGCAGCGATCATGTACCCCCTTCATTAACATATTACCCCAACACTAAATTCTGAATGAAGATGACGGGGCGGAGTCACATATACGTACTTCTCCAGCAAACGGTTTCTCCGCAAAAAAAGGAGAGAGGTCAGGGAGAAGGTGCAAACGTACTGGTCCTGAATGCAACAACAAAACGTCAAACTTTTACAGTCTTCCAAAGGAACAGGACATCCGAAATGCGTGTCTGATTTTTATTTTTGGGGAAGTCCTAGAAGATTTCAGCCCCAATCTAGAGAAGTTTTCGGTACATTTCATTTAAGTCTGCTTTTGCAACCTGGGGCCGAATCAGAAGGGATTTGCCGCAAAGCTGGTACTGAAAGACAGAGGTGGGCCAACTCTTTTGGAGCGGCGTGCCAGTCCGCTAACTAAGTAAAGCGTTAAAAATTTTCTAAATCAAGCATTACAACACTGTATTGAATAGCATTACATTTGCTGGTAACATACGGTGAGCCAGCATTAAAATTCCTGCCACGACACTAAATTTATATAAAACCTGCAGCTCGACAAACTGGGTTTGCTAGGCTACATCATCTGAATTGACCACTCACTGGATTGAGAAGCGACTCCTTAGTCTTTTGGTGTCACTTTAATGGAAAAACATTAATCTAGTTATGATTTGAAGAATATTAGTCAAGAATCTGTGTAAAAGTTTTCAGAAATGTTTTGCATGGATGCCGCAATCGGACTTGAGGATATGCGTCAGAACGTTATTTGTCATTTTCTGTTAAAGCTGGTGTAAGTTAACGTTGTTTTTTTTTTTTTGTTTTTTTTAAACATAGTCCTTCTTCCAGAGTACATTACAGACCTTGTTTGGTAACTATACATCATTGTTAGTAATTAAAACTGCTTATGTGGCAATAAAAACCATGTTAAAAGCATCTCGAATTTAGTTGTGACTCCATAAAGTTGGAGTACTTTTAGGTTAGTGTTTAGGGTTCGGTGCTGGTGGTCTGCCGTCTGCTGCTTCATTCAAGCAAAGCTGCTTGCATATGTAAATTTAATGGCATATTCCCAAAATTTAAAAGCACATATCCAACTCAGCCTGATCTACCCTTAGGGGTTTTTCTAGATCAGCATGAGAAAGAAGTAACAAGGCGTTAAAAAAAAAAAACCAAGCAGCAAACTTTTCAAAAGCATCTCAAGTAGAGATGTACTGATTTGATTGTACTGACCAGCAATTGGAAATTGGCCAATGGATAAAGATAAGCGGATATTTAGCCCGATATACCTGATAAGCCCGAGCTGTTTACGCCCAAGTGGGCTGGATCTGACTGGATTGCACGGGTAAAATTGTGGCTGGGCAGGTTTTACGATCTAAATTTTATATCTTCAGTAAAGCTGAAAAGAAAATTCAGTTCAGACAGGGCAAAATCACAAGACATTACTCAGAAAATTCAAGCCCTTCACAGTAATTGAGGATACTGGCTTTCAGCGATTAATCACACATCTGAAGCACCGCTACGCAATTCCTAGCTGTCGTTATTTCTCCGAAGTCTGCCTACCAGAGATGTACAACAGTGCGGCTATTCATGTTCACAAAATGGTTGACATCAACGCAGTGCTAAGCTTTACAGCGCCTATATGGACCCCCGATGCAAGTCTAACGTCTAACAATGTTAAGTTTAACTTCGCAATGGATAGACTGTGATTTTAAGCTATAGAGTGTCTTGCTTCATGCTAAAGAACTAACTGGGTCTCGTACTGCACAGGCAATCTCATGTTTTAAGTCACATTTTCGGCAAATGTAATATTATATAATATAAATACTCTGATTTTATATTTTTGAAAGCGCTTTATATTAATATGGGCTTTGATTTCCACCTCTGTGACAAAAACAAAACAAGTGCCTTGGGGTGTGTGAATGTGTGTGTGTGAGTGTGTGTGTGTGAGTGTGTGTGTGTGTGTGTGTGTGTGTGTGTGTGTGTGTAAAATTGTGAAGAGAATGCATAAAATTGTGAAGAGAATGCATTGCGCGTTTTGCCAACCGTATTGTTAAACCTCAACCTAATCTTACCTTTCCTCTCACTGTGGAAGCAAATGAAGGCACTGCTTCATTCCCACGTTTGATTGGATTTACTTGACACTTGGGCCACATTTCTACCAATCCAACAGTGCTGTGGGTGGGACAGAGACAGACTAATGAAGCGCTGGCTGGTTGTATGCGATGTGGCTTTGACGTTTAAAGCGATCCAATATCGCAAAGGCATCCATGCCAAAAAAATGCTTTTATCGGCAAGGAAACGGACTGAAGTGCCGATTCCGAGAGTCGTAAAAATGCTGAAAATGGGATTGGACCCGTACCTTACATTACGTTTTCTACGAAATACATCTAGAAATAAAGATGTAGATTAGAAGTGGACCCATATCAACATATCTAATAAAATTGAAAAGCTATGGTGATATCAAGCTCCTGACTACAGATCTCTGAGACTGACACGAACACCAAGAGCCAAAAAGCATCTTGTTCACCTGGAAAACCAGCATCGGTCTCCAAACTAGTGACCTTTTCATCATGAGAGTGTGTCCCAGCACAGGATACAAATTTCATTCTCGTGATTTTAAAATTAAAACGGAAAATCCCCCAAGGGGCCCAGTTCTCACCCTGAGCTATTAAATAATTCAAACATATGACTTTCAATATCAGTCACAATGTAAATGACAGCTTTTGCTTGCAATTCATCGGGGTGCCAAAACGTCTGTACATTTCATTCATTTCCTTGTTCGAAGATGCCTCCTAAAACTGGTAACTACCTCAACAAACTTTTTTGTACTCTGAAGTATCAGGTCTGAAGCTGGGCACCCACGTGCCACATTACACTCTTCTGTATTTTGCCTGTATCAGAGAGAGAGCATAAATCTAAAGTGGCACATACAATACGTTTTTGACCACACTTTAAGCAAATTTCCACTTCAAAGGTGTTGTGATGGTATTGTAGCAGGCTCACAGAGGAAATCCGTGTGTAAGCACTAAAAAGAGAATGTTTGCAGTTTCCGTTTCTACCTGTGTGGTGCTTGGTTCCTTTGACCTGCACATTCTGTTCCTGTCATATCTCATGAGTTTGATTTCTTGTAATCTTTTTGAAGCTGTAATAGATGGCCTGTGAAAAACTGACTGCTAACCACTGAGGGGTAATCAGCAATGTTCGTGCCTTTTTTTTTCTCTTCTTCACATTTTGCCATGACAGAGCCGTACGAACACTTAAATGATGCAGCACATGCCTTTCAACCACATGTGCCACATCCGTCAATTTCACATGAAGAAAAAAAAAAAAAAAAATCTCAGTAAACTTCAGAAGCGACTTTATTACTCTGTCTACAGTAATATTACTAGAGGTCTCTAAAAAAGAAATCGGTGAAACTGCCAAACTGCCAAATATATGAAGTGTAAGCAAAGAAATGACCGAAAAGGAAGCTGAAGACTCACGCGAATAACTTGTGCTTTGGGGTTTCCAGTTCTGTTTGTCCCCATTAAGCCAAGTTTGCATTTATCAGTGATGATGACTCAGACATATATAGTAAGCATTTTATGCGAGACTTGCTGCAGCTGTGGGGTAACAACAGAACTGCCACACGGGAGAGGACCTGACGGTCAGTTGGCCATCAAGCAAGGACGCCTGCCGATGACGCATCATTGCTTTGTGGGAGAATATCCTTCATGTACGCCTTAAGTTGTGAAACACATGACATAAAAGGAACCCCCATTAGTCGAAGATTAAAACTCCAATCACCTCAACACTGTGCCGAAAGTGATGTGGGAAGACTGACAGGACACAGCTGCATTAAAAAAAAAAAAAAAAAAAAAACCCTCAATATGTGGATTTTCGCAGTTACTCAACGTGTTCTCAAGAAGTGTGTGAGAAAGCGGGTTCTCAAAACACACGTATCGAATATATAAAAAACATAACTGTTCAGATTTTTAGATTAATAAAAAATTACAGGTTAAAACTAATGCAACGTGGCGACTTCGAAACACAGTAACTCTCCCAGGAAGTAATTAAGGAAGTGGGAGCTAAAGGCCAATCAGATGCATTTTCTGTCAATTAATTTAGTCTGCAGTTAAAGAAAAATAAAAATGAATGAGATGCTAGCTCTCACTCACAAAGTTCATGAAGATTTCCACACAAATAGTTAAGGGAGTGGGGCCATGCTTCGCAAGCGGAGTAGTCCGTCAAACCACGAGTACAGGATCTAGACGAGACTTGGGAGAAAACACCGGTCATGAGAGCTGTACGGAAAGTGAACCGAAGTCATAGTAAAGCATGAGGCTTGTTTTTCACTTCCCTTCTCAGGTGGGAAAAGAATCAAAAAGGTTTCAACACATTTGAAAGCAAGATAATACTCAAAGAACCTACAATATATGCCTCAGTGTACCACGCTGAAAGACTTAAAGCCAACTGGGACACTGCTTGGCAATAGCATATTTTTAAAAAAAAGTGTGAAACAGGTATGGCATGTGAGAATTTCATGTAAAAGCCCATCATGTCTGTACTTCATAGGCATACGGGAAAAGAGCTTCTCTCAAACGCCACTGCAGAAGGAGCAAAGAGAACGTGTAAAGGAAAGAGAATACAATAAAGCATGAAACGTGACCCCAGTATCTGGTCAAATCAGAAATAGGATGTTCTACAAGTTTCATTACACCACGCTGGAGTTTAAAGCTATGTACAGTTGAAAGAAAATACTGCTTTGTGTACTGCACTTTCAACAAGTCAGAAACCTTCACGGCATACGAAACAAGCAGACGTGACAAACTAAACTTCTTTATTGTGTGTACTATATGGAGAAGAGGTCACAGTCTCAGGAAGCATGCGTTTCTATATGATAAAAGCGAGGGGGCCCGTTTTTTCCCCTAGCTCACTTATGCTAACAGCAGTGCCAGATCATTCGTTTACTATAAACTGGTGTTTACGACACCTGCTAGTACTCGTTTTACACAGACAGCACAGTGAAACCCTCTGACAGCAACATGGCACCAGAGATGAGTTGGTTCAGTATTGATAAGCAGGTACCTAAATGATTCAATAATAGAAAAATTACTTCACTGCTTGCTATAAGAGACAGAGGCAGCTCGCAGATATTAGACAGTGTACAGTGCAAGCATAGAAAACTGAGTGGAAAGGCCATGCTGAATCAATTTCAATATTGTGCCAGTTAAGAATGCACTCGAAAACCAAATGTCATTATCGCGGACTGTCACAAGAGCACGTTTTGGGCTGGGGGATGCACGTCTAACGCGCATTCACTCATTGCGATAGAGACTGTTGCAGACGTATGACTCACCACTCCATGACGATGAGTAAGCACTTGCGGCCCTGGTATAGGTTCTCGTATACATCAATGATACGCACGATGTGAGCACAGGGTGATGCTCGCCAGTGCAGCTCTACCTCACGCCTGGCTTTGGGACAGTCCTGCAGCATCTAGAGAAGAGAGGAATCAATCATTTAACAAGTGCGCTTACTTTCACTGCAAAAAAAAACAACAACCACTACAGTAAATGTGCCAACTGGTAGACATTTTACTTATAAATACATGGATAACAAACATATGTGCATTCGGAGCCTAGATGATGGAAGTGCCATATGATGCATCAGGCTAGAATTAAAGGGCGAGAGTTTTAGGAAGGGTTAATATTAAGTACTAGCTTTATCTAAAGCAACAATTAAACCTAATTAATTAATGCAAGATTCGCATTTTTCTTGACACTGAGCATCACATGAGTAAAGCACAATGCATTCTGAACTTGGGCAGTGGAAAGCGAAGACTCTCTAACAGAGTCTTTGGCTGTCCAATTGATTTTTTTTTAATGTAATACCCGACCGAAAATCAGCTGGAGATTACGGAATCGGAAAAATGATATGGGCAAGACTAATAAATGTGCAAAGGACTTTGTGTGTAAAATTTGCAGCTCTTGGGAAACAAAATCTCACGACACATCTGGCACACAGCATGCAAATATATAAAATGAAAATAGTGAATCATGCTAGTACTGTTTCGGGAAAAAAAACAAGTAAAAAAGCAGGTGTTTCGGTTGTTGACTAATATGAAAAAGTTTCTGTCTCGAACGTTTAACATTCAGATTACATGTAGTTTTGGCTCCCCCTTTTGGACACGTCTCTTCATTACACCATGCAATCGCACAGTGTTGGTCACTGTGGCCTGCCTGACAAAACGTCCCCCCTGCTACAGCGCCACGTTTCCTTTACTAGAGTCCTTTTGAAATTACATCAGGAAAGGTGGGGTAGCCCACAAAGAGAAGCAAAACTGTGCACAAGACTGAGCAAACAAGCATTTTGAAAGGTTTCCATGGCAAACAACAATTATGGGATTTATTCCCCACCCCAGTCCCTTTTCACTTAATCATTGGTCATCTCTGGTCATGCTTGAAAACAGAGCGTGTGTGGTTTGAGGAACGGATTTCCTGGCCATCTGGGACTGGCTGTGAGTGTATTTAGGTGTGGCCAGCACCATTTATGAAAGTGATCTGGCATCATGCAGCGAGGAACGTGATCATGATACTTCCCATTTGAAGGTTCACAGTGGTTCAACAATAGAATCTCTTACTGATAAATCAGGGGACAAAAACAAGTGACCACTAAATAATAAAAATTAAAAAAAGGCTCCATCCAACCCACTGATCATTCTGTAGTATAAATCCAAAGAATTAATTAAATAAAAATGAATAATAATTAACAGATGTTCTTTATTATTATCTTTTTCTTTCTGCAAAGATGTATAAAACGCAAGATAACTATCTAGCAGATCTATTTCGGGAAAAAAAAAAACAAAAAAAAAAAAAACACAACAACTCAGTAGGACTATAAACCTGCCTTCCACAGAAGATCAACAGCTAGAATCAGGCCTATGTATGTACTCAAGCTGCATTTGGGGCAAGAGTGAAAACACCCTAAATGTAAACAGAGGACTCAGACACCCTGCTTAATGCCACAGGGACGTGCGGAATAAAGAATAAAGCCTCTGAATAAAACCTACTACCAAATGCTGCAAACAAACAGACACGGTGCTCTAAAACCTGATTTAACTACGATTCATAGTCATCGTGATGAAAACGCAAATATTCATCAACTGTAAAGCGTAGAAAAGTCAAACATACTTTAAACTTGCTGAGACAAATGATCTAGAAGACGGTGTATCTACAGGTTCTTTTCAATCATTTTAATTATAATAGGATTACAGTGAAGCAAAGTGACGCAGATTAGATGATCTAATGCTTTCTTCTTGATATTTAGCGCAGTCTTCTCTAAACCTGGTCTTCTCACCTTTGAGACAATCATTATCTTTAGTGTTTTTTCCTCTTTCAAGAGGACGTGTGTACACGGAGCCTCGGTCCTACATCGAGGGACGAGAGGCTGTGTTTTAATGCACAACCTTCATTACGTGACTGAAAGTAGATCATGCTTTCCAAAAACCACAAAATATGCTATCTGGTATAACAATCCACCTGAAAAAAGGTCATTAAAATGAGGTATGAGACTTCATGAACACATTTACAAAAGGTTGAGACACATTATCAGCTTGAGGGCTATGAAGTCGTCTTTAATAAGGGCTCAGCCAATGAGGGAGAGCGCAGGGACTGGCTAATAAAGATCACTGCTGAAACTTTGCTCTCCATGATCAGCTTGCATCTTCATTGGACTGCAGCTAGCTTAGCATGCTACTTCAAATAAGGCTTAGCTTGAACTCTCAAATGTTGAATTTGTGCATGAGGTCTCGTATCGTGCGAATAGCAGAGAGTCCGAAATAATAAAATTTGCTCATGAGCTTGTTTTATCACGCTTGCGACAAGCCTGACTCAATACGATTTCTTAGTAAACATGCAAGTAATGTATTTGTTCTATAAACACAAAAGGCCTATCTAATATAACCGCCATCACTTTTATAAGTAAACCAGCATTTACATTCACTTGTGGTTCACAAACGTGCTGGTGTTTGCAGCACACCTCTGCTCACTGCTCATCAGCTGACCGGCTGGAACAGAATAAAGGCGCCCCTTGATCCGTCTCATTTCAGTCGACGCCGATAAGGTTATTGACAGTATATTGGTCCGACCCGAGTCTCAAAGTGCAACCAACAATTGAAGCTGCTGCAAAACATTGTAAATCTTTCAGTCTTTCAGCATCACTGCATTATTACAATGTTTATCTAAAAATAAATAAAAAATAAAAAAAAAGAGGATGTGGCTATAAACTACAGTGATAAAGCTGTAAGGAAGTCTTGCCAACTTCATGTTCTCCATTCACAACCACTCTGATTGATGTGCTTTATTTGGACTTCAGCTTCACAGAAAGCATGCAAAAGCAGTCACTACACTGTACAGTGAAAGCCAAGACATCCAGAGAGCAAATTCTACCTTTTATGAGTTTTTTTTATTTTTTTATTTAGAAATGGTCTAAATACAGCCACAATGCTTCATCCAAGGGAAGTTTTTGGAAGTGTTTGTCATGCTGAAGGATCAGCCAAAAACCATAGCGGAAAAGTAGAGACATGACAAACAGTGATGCCTCAAAATTAATATTCCTGGCTTGAACTGAATTCAGTATTCACAATGAGCTGAAAAACTGAACGGTAAAAAAAAAAAAAAAAATGGTTTCAAAGAACTTCACATTTTATAAATCGCACACCACACAATAAGATTAGTTTTGGGGTTTTTTTTTTTTTATATTCAACCGTGAATGCAGAAGTTGTTGAAACTTTCGAAATTCAACATCCGTCAGAGACTACATTGAGATGCACTACTGGTTCTGTTTGTGGGCAGAAATCCAATTTCAGTGAAACATTCTTTTGTATTGTGGGCTCACCCAAAATCTTAAATAGTAAACCACCACTAGTAATTTTACCCCTAATCTTCCTTGACACTGGCATGCATGAGACGTCGACTGTCTGACTGGTTAATGCATCGCCACATCAGAGCGTTTTCTCAACAAACTCCAAAAGTTTAAGTACCGACAAACAGTGCTGCGTGTTCCACACATCGTTCTCGTTAAGATCAATGCTGCAAAGGCTCGTATTTGGTGAGCACAAAAAAGTAATGGAAAAACAAACATCGCCTCAGATGTAGTGTATGCGTGAAAGCAAACGGCACGCAGACACGGTGCGAATTAGGAAGGGAAGACTGAACTGGCAATAACTTGCCCACATCAAGTTGAAGGTTGCCAGACTGGAAGAAGTCGAAGTACAACGACCCACCCAAGAGCACTTCACTCATCCCAACACAATTATAATAGCGTCATTATAACAGATCCTGTTAACAACATAATAGACATATCTCTTCTGCCCTCAGATTAAATAAATAAATAAAACGATGCACTGCTTTGTCAAACTTTTATAACAAGAAAATATTAGAAATACTTAAAATAAATGTAACTGACTGGTTTCCCATTTATTGCTTGTGGTAACATTATTTAGCAACAAAGGCCGACACTATTGGTTTATATCAGGTCTGTCTTTAGTGCACCGACATTCACTTTGTGTTGAAAGTCTATTTACTAATGCCAGAACTTGATTGCCTCTCTTGATTGTGTCGAACTTAAGCAAACGACGGCCACCTGTCTGCCTCGTCCCAGCTCAGTGTGCGAGAGGTTTAATGCTGCGTCTGCTCCTCATAAGTCAGAGTTCTTGTTTATGTCCGGGGCAGACGGGGATGAGGGCGAGCACAGAACGTGGAGTCCCTACAGTGAACCATGGAGGTGGATCGGTGACGCTGTGGGGGTGTTTTGGGGAGGAAGCTGTGGAGACATTTAAAAATTAAAGGGATCATGAAAAAGAAGAGTTCTCACGCGATTCATCACACAATTCCTCCTGTTTACTCATCATTGAACAATGCCTCCTGTTGAAGAATGAAGTTTTGTTCAAAATTGTGCCAAAATTATATCCAGTCCAAAGAAAAGCAAAATGTTTTGAGAATTATGCCATGGCCTCCGCAGTCTTCAGATCCTCCGAGCTGGCATGGGACGAGCCAGACCGACGAGTTCGAAATGAGCGTTCAGCAAATGAGACCGAACTGTGTGTATGCTTGAAAAGGGGCTGGGAGGGTTTGGAAGTTATTTCCAAAAATGCCTTTACAACTTCAAATATTTGTTGGTGTTTCTAAATAAGTACCAGAATACCTAAAAACAACAAAATAATATAACGAAGCGTAATTCTAAGCATGTTTGTTGTTGCAATTCAGAAAATAACCAGTAGGTGTCAACTATGTATTAATATTGAATAGGAGCCACATAAAATAATACCAGCACTATTTTTGCGTTGTTAAAGTTACTAACTTATGAGTCTAAACAAATAAGCTCTGCAGCATTATACCTGTGTGCTATCGTTTCGTTTAAACAATAATGATCTGATTCGGTGTCAAATTGTATTCTACTCAGGGATGCAGACTCATGCTAATGCGGTCTTCAGTTAACAGTTTATAAAATGGTACATGATTTCAGGTCACATGACCATCTACCTGGCAGTAGGTTATCTGTGTTTGGGAGAATCTGAAAGCGGAACATAAAATGACAAATGTTCACACTTACACACTTTCCCACCTGCTGTATTTTGCACACCATATTCCCCTCACTTTTAAGACACCCTGTAGACTCATGAATTATTACATATTTTACATAAATACCCTTAACTTAACATTACCTGTCTGAACAGTGTTAATATGTCTGTACATTCAGTACTTGTACGCAAGCCTTTACCATAATAAGAACGTTTTCATCCTCTGGTGCACACACAAAGGCTTGGTATACTACACCACGCAGCTATGCATGACAGGCAGCGGAAAGAATCTCACAGCAATGGCCTTCACAGGGAATCTCTCTCTCGGACTCACCAACATAGTGGACTCAGGATACCTCTCCGTGCCCCCACCAGTGTGGAAACGCTGCGACGACGCCCACCCTGTCCAGTAGGTGGTGTCGATCGCAACCACATAAAACCTAAAGCATCCAATTCACTGCTAATAAAATTCTGGAGCTTGCTCAACTCGCACGTTCTTTTGAATAAAATATTAAGCTCAGCTGTTCATCATCTACTCGGATAGGTACTTTCCACCCGTGCTGTTTTTTCACTTCCCTATGTGCGTCTCAAGCCACAATGTCAGATTATTTGCCGAACGCACAGCAGACAGTGATTCCTGGCGCAGAGGTGCTCTAGCTGATTTATGCCACTGATTAAATATTAAACAAGTTACACAACTTGGTTAGGGTAATGATGGACATGGCAACGTAAGAAATAAACACAAGATTGGCATGGAAACAGGGTTACTAACATTTCTTGCTTTCTAGCATTTAAGTCAGTCTGGGATACACTGATTGAAGAGAACATTTTCTGGCAATACACACCAATAATTATAGACTTGTGCCTTTTAATATGCCTGATGTTTAAATACTGACTCACCTCTTCATCTTTTGTGGCAATTGTAAAGACAAAAAAGTGGAAAAAAACTAAGAGAACACAAAGCAAAAGCTGACTTTATAAGGCAAAATGGGGGATTCACTTTCACACTTTTCCTGTTACACTATGTATAAATAAAACAAACCCAGCATCAGCAGCGTGTTCGGTTGAGATGCGCGTTTGCAAAATTGCGACTGAGGTCATCCTCGCACTGCTCGACAGGCACTACCAGTCTTTGTGACCGACCGTCTTTGTACCTTCCTCTCTCCCATCATCAGACACTGAAAGGCTGTTTTGCACAAGCCGCATACGGATTTCTATGACGATGCATCGGTCCTCTCTGCCGAGTCAGTCCCTGAGCCAAACCCTTTGTTCATGCCAGAACTTATTTATCCTTCATGTCAAATAGCCGAGTACTGCACCCTGCTAGCAGTCAGGCACAGGAGTACATACAAGAATTCCATGGCTGACAAGTCATGACATGCTTCCTCCTTCAGCAAGGAGAAAACTCATACAAGAAAAGCAACACATGTTCCGTCTCAAGAAAACAAGGGGGGGAAAAAAATCAAACAGGGAAAATGATCGATCACATTCAACGAGCCTGGGAATAATAAAAAAAAAGTGAGTTGCTAAGAAGAAAAAAAATAGTAACTTGAGTTCTTCAAACAGTTCCACTTGCACATCGGCTACAAAGGTATAGGAATATCGCCATTTAAGGCTGGGGGATGATGCTATAGCGATAACCTGTCACAGTACACTTTTCTGAGATATGGTTCTAACTTTTTTTTAATTAAAAAAATAATAATTTTTTTAGACATTAAAGTATCAAACAATTTTTTTTTTGCTTGGAAATTCTTGGCAAACCTATATATGCATATCTTGATACAGATTGTGTATTGTCAGAAAGGTCGAACTCTCGAATCTGATTGGTCAGAAGGTGTGCCTTATTCTGTACAGCAGCACATCTCAGCAAGTAGTTCTCACAAACGATAGGGTAATACTAGTGTGTTTGTTCTAATACATTGTTGTTGCTATACTAACAGCTCATATACAGGAACTTACATGGCAGATGCGCCACATTATATGTCTAACAATAATAAAAATAAAATATTGCTAACTGAGCGCAAAAAAAATGAGCGAGAATGGTTAAGGTGGCGTGGTGGTTAGCACTGTCGCCTCACAGCAAGAAGGTCCTGGGTTCGATCACCCAGGGTGCCTTTCTGTGTGGAGTTTGCATGTTCTCACCGTGACTGCGTGGGTTTCCTCCGGGTGCTCCGGTTTCCTCCCACAGTCCAAAGACATGCAGAGTAGGTCAACTGGTTACTCTAAATTTGACCATAAGCTATAAGGCAGGTGAAAAATGAATTAAATTGTCTCTCGGATGTTACGCAACGTTAGATCAATTAATCTAATAAGCGTAAAAATGAATTCTGTGTTGTTCATTAATAAACACGGTAATTGCTGTCGAATCGCTGTGGTGTAAGTGGAAAAACAAAATACAGATGGCGGCATTATAGAAAAATAATCCACTTCCAGGGAGTAGAGGCATTCGGCTGTGTGTTGTGCTGCATCACCCTCCACCAGACATGCACCGTTTTCCGATAACCACGCAGATATATACACATCATCCTTGTAACGTTTTGCTCTGTAGGAATACTAAAGTGCATCTCCGCTCAGGTTCTCACAGTGTCACAGTTACTCATGGTGTATGATCAGACAGTTACCTCACTGCTGAATTATTCAAAATACCCTTCAAATAGAATTATGTCCCTTTTTCTGGCTAAGCCCATCACGTTCCTCTCAACCCCTCTGTTTACATCAGCAGCATGGCTTTATGGAAGTCAGGCTTTTGGGTTCTGTGATAGCCCTTTACTACCAAAATACATTGTCGATCAAATAAAAGCTACATATCTTAAAGCTATTCAAAAGAATATGGCACAAAAATGGGAAAATCTGTACAGTGACTCCAAGTTGCTTTCAAAATAAAAGTCCCTATGGTTCTTTCGCTATAGGGCCAACAGGATTTCAAAACAAGGTATTTACTTCGTCTTCATTGCACTTGTTTACATTTTAAGATTTAAACACGACTCTTCAATAATAATGTCGTCAACAGACTTTAAAAGTTGCAAACAGTGAAAAGTTATTTACACAGTCGACCTCTTTAAGCAGAATAGGAATCGATAAAATATGGGGGGGGCAATAAAATTACTACCAGTGTATCTCTGGGAATCCATCATGTAAGGAATTTCTCCACACATTGTGTGTGTCTGGAAAGATTACGCTGTGTGTGTGCGCGCGCGTATGTATGCATGTATGTATGCATGTATATA
>JAQQZX010000016.1:13053720-13064198 GCA_030068355.1 Notoglanidium maculatum | reverse complement strand
TGGATTTAGCGCATTAAAATTATCCTAGATCAGCTATAAAAAGTTAGACCTTTTTTTCCACTGTTGACCAGTGTTATAAATAGGCCTGTGGGTTTTACTAGCAGAGGAAGAGAGCTCTTCAGTTATCTACTGCATGTTTGCCGTTCAGATGCTCAGATGGTCAAACAACTGCGTCACAGGAAGGCCACAGAGTGTGAATGCGCACTTGCTCCTATCAGACTAATGCAGCTCTGAAGCACAGCCACAGAATCCCGGTCTACAGCAAGCAACATGATAATGAACTGGAAAAGGAGTGCTGAAATTCGACTTGACTGAAATGTTAAGAGATCAGATGTCTAATAAAGTAAGGCAGGTGGCATGAGTCGAGTTGGAACGTGAAGCGGGCGTCACGTGTGATGTGGTGTGAGAGGCGGTGGAACTGGCAGGAAGCCATCACCTATGAACCTAGTGGAGTAGTCTAAACACCCTCCTCTCTCCTGGAGGAAACTAAAACTCTGAGACGCTGCCAAATGACAAATAAGATAACACGCCCTCCCGGTCAACCAGTACTTGCATAGAGAAATATTCAGGGGGAAAAAGGCTGATAACACATTTGCACATAGCTACACATATCGGGTGCATTTATAATGTTAGACAGGGCTTTATAAGACCGTGAACTTGGGACACTTTTACTGAATCTCAATCAGAGCAAAATTGATGCATTTGGTTAATTTGCTACTTGGTTTTGCTTCACGTGGGCCAAGTAATTAAACAAAATAAACTGAACAAAAACAAAACAATAAATAAATAAAAAAGTCACCACACTGTCTGAGGCTCATACAGGCAGAAAGCACGCTCATAAAACTCGACTATTCATTGGTCAGAAATACAGCAATACAGAATTGGCACTCAAATTACTAGAATCATTTATTTATTTCTTTACTTTTGTTCGCTGGTCCAAGGTCCAGGTTTGAACGTTGCAGTGCAGCATAGCACAGGGGTGAACTTAAACTCTGCCTGGGCCATATTAGAGCTTTTGTGAGCCCATAATCTAAGGCTATTCCTTACTTTGTGTAAAACATCTCCTCAATTAACACAATTAATCCTGGCTCTGAAATTAGAATACGATGTTTCCGGAGGAACAAGGGCTAGCAGACAATTCTATGCACTAATCTGTGCAAGGTGATTTATTTATCCACTTCATTTTGTGTCTTTTTTACTACATATTTCCTTATAAATATTGAAAATATACAATACAAAAAAATAACAGCAAGACAGACATCAATAAGACTCTCTCATCTCTGTTGAGGAGATACATGCCCTTAGTCTACCAACTCTCTTATCTTCAACATCAATATCTTCTATATTTTTTCCACATATCTGCAGCTTAGGGCTCTACTTCTGGTGATATGTTTCAAAATTTAGACTCAATCACTCAATGATACCACAGGCAGACCGATGATGTGTTTCTGAATCATTTTTAAATGCGAGGCTCACTTGAATTAAATGGAGCATACAGGTGTTCGTGAAATGTAAGATGTGAGCCCTACACTATGGATCAGCTTTGAATTCTAGCTTTGTAGTTTTGGGTATTACAAGCCGTTTTTAACATTTGGAAGTTAACGTGGACTGAATGAAATAATGCAGCACACTGTGATTGGCATGTGGCCTGTGAGTAACGCATGGCTTACAGACACACTTCTTTTTCAAAAACGTGCTGCCTGCAACGCAGAATAAATTTGACTTGCTTCCTGCAGTTGGGTCGATTAAAGATCAAACTGTTTGAAGGAAGAGGCTTCACTGGGAACCAGACCTGAACCATTGTTCGTACCACCGAGTGACTGCCATGTTCTCACCTCCTCAAACGAACCTCACCAAGGGAGAAAATGCACCGGGGTTCCAATCAAACAGACAAAACACTGCACATGTGAACGGACCCTTAATGTCTACTCCAACACGGGCACTTTGATGAGGTGCTGTAAAGAATGGAACTGAAGACTGTAGTAAGGCTGTGTACGTAGCCATGTTGGCCATGGTACACTATACGGCCAACTATAAGGACACATGACCTTCAAAGGGGGAGTAAATATGGAAATCCGAGCATTATGGTCAGGTTTCCAGAAACTTTTGGCCATATAGTGTACCTGACCTGATATTGACAACAAAGAAATATGTTAGCCAACGTTAGTTAAACAAGCTAACATATTACAACACATCCACATGTAGCTATAATGTCATGTCATTTCAAATGAAAAACAAAACAAACAAAAAAAAAGTTACGCAATATGATTTGCAATACTCTAAACCCAAACTGTCCACTATGACCAGAACTAACTGACAAAAAAAAACTGGTCCATTTAATCCATATAAAGTTAAATACTGACTTACTAACCAAACATCTATAAGGTGGGTTATTAGCGTAGGTCAATGAAATTCCCTCTTCATACACACGATCATACCGGATGCAGTATGGTCCTAACCCCTGTAGGTTAATCCAAATATAAAAAGGCGCTCTTTTGGCCCGAAATGACAGCCGATCTACAGACAATCTCGCCCATCTGCTGCCCAAGTCCTTTAATGCAGCCCGGCATGCGCTCAGTGGGAGGATGGCAGATGTGGCCCATTCACCTTCCAGAGGCTCGGCACAAAGGAGCCCTTCGATGGCTTCACAAAAGCAGAAGGAGAAGGGGGAGACGCTGCATATCCCACCTGCTTCTGTTTGGAGAGGCTGGAGACAACAGGCTGGGGCGGATGTGCCAAATTTCTTGTTCCATTGGGGGCCATAATCCTTCCTATCGCCGATTGGTGTATACGCAAGTGTGCACTTCACTAATAAAGCAGTGGGTCAGAACATCATGCATGTTCAAGTAAACGTAACAAAAGAGGCCCGTAAGCCAGAGAACCTGATCATGATTAGAGACTAATATTCATTTATTCCCCTTCCTCTGTCAGCAAAGTCACTACATTTTTGTTTAGCCCGTGATAAAAACTGTAAAATAACCAACCAAGCAGGGAGTCTTTAGCCATGTAATTTATCCAGAGACATTAGGAGTAGGCTTATTCACGGAGATGACGCAGCGTTTTTCATCCCACGCAGACGAAAGGAACACACTGTAAAAACGCCAGCGCACCGTCTGTACTGAGAGGATGCCTGTGATGTGAGGGCAGCTTCTGGTCAAGCATTTTAGCAGGGTTTCAGTGTGTCTCATGCTCCAGAAATACAATCCCTCTTCCTAGCATTTCACTAAGCATGTGTGCAGCACTAGGCTAATAGCCCCTCATTGCCCATAGCTGGTCATCCATCACCTCAGCAGATGACAAGAGATGCAAATTAAGAAAGGGCAGTCGAGTTGACAGTACTTACTTTACAACATAATACAAGTTTCATTATCACTCAAGAATTTAAATTAAATAAATCCTTGTAAGATGGATTGCTTTATTTACAATAAATAAATCATAAAGGTCAATAATAAATTCCTACAGAAGGAGTAATACAGAAGCTTATGGAAGGATGATAAAGAAAAATACAAGGCCCGAGAAAGACAAGCTGAATTCACGACTCTGATGGAGGGGTGGATTAATTCATTATAACCACACGGATTTATATCAACACGTTTGCTCTAATATATTATGGTTTCTATCACAACAGCTCATATACGAGGGTTGTATGGCAGACACTCTACGTCCAATCAGACTTCTTAAAACATGTTTAACATACAAAAAAAATAAAATGCAGCTTTCTCTTACATCGATATAAAATTTAAAGACAGATTCTTGGGTTTCTTAGTAGCAGTTAGCGAGTTTCCAAAACACTTCACGACAGAAGATTTACACTTTCCGGCTTCAGTCACCTGACAAGCTGTACTTTTTTTTTCGTGTCCTCAGATTGAGAAGATACAGGACAGGGTGGTAAGAGAACAACACAAGAAATAACTCGTCTCATGGATGTTCCATAACAATAAACGTTTCTAAACAGCAAAAAAGTGATAGTGTCCAACATTAATAAATTTAAAAAATGTGACTGCTGGCAAATTCATAGCATGCGGTTATGAAAACAATCCAGGAAATGTTTCCAGGAACCCATGGCCTGTGGTCAGGAAGAATCTTTCACCTCCGGATCTCTCAGCTAAAAGCACACATGGCATAGCTGATTATATTTCATCATAACAGCCATCCTGATCCTAATGACTGGACAGTCTGCGCCAACAACTTTAAAAGCGAGTTCAATGATAAAATTCAGTTATTATTTTAGCATGTCGAGAAGAGTTTCTGATGCAGGAAAGAAATAATCTGGTCTTGACTTGAACGGAGACGATTAGAAACACAATTAAAAGAAAGCCAACAAGGTCGTTGGGGGAAAATTTAAATTTCAACAAGATTCATCATTATCGAACATACAAGAAACTCGTAAATTTCAAATGGCTGTTGCTTAAAAAGTGTAATGACTGCAGGCAATATGAATCTATCCAGCAGATGTCATTCGACCCAAAGAGAACGCAAGCAAGATGAAGACGAGGTTTGTCAAGTGGTTTCACTGTGACTAATCTGCTACACTGCAGTGCATACAGTGCGACAGACTCACCCACACTTACACACCGGTTTTCCACAACTGATTAGACTTTGCTTTACCAATGCGTAGGCATGACAGGTGGATCCCCTCCCCTCCCCCAGTCAAGTCATCAGATGACACTGAACCTTCAAATGGAAATAAGCCAAAGATAGTGACCATTATTAAGAACGCTCTTCCTCGTTGGCTGGGTCATTTGATTCCCCATGGGGTTTTTACACGTCACGCTGTCCAAAGATGGGAAAGTCCTAAAAGGAAGTGAGCTAATCAGCTCATTTGAAAAAAGCAGTGCATCTACACTGTAAATGATTCAACAGATCTGATATCAACATTCATTTTACCAAGTACAAATAAGTGTGCTGCCTTGTTTTCCATGCTGAACGCAACTGAACACACAACTGTTCATATTAGTGTAGTGAGAGAGGCATTTTCAGCCCCACACCACAAATCCCTCGTCTTGACGGCTTAGGGCTTATGGTAGTCTGACATGCACCTCTCCCAAAGCGTAACTACACGTCATGGTGACGCAGAACGCAACAACTGTGACTGGTCTGCTTGCTAGCACCACATCCCCACCTGCTCTTTCTTCTCTGTGAAAATTGGAAATTTTCCATCACAACATCGTTAATATAAATATATAAAGTGTGAGGTGCAATAGTGGTTGGAGATCATTATAACTGCCGGTTTAGTTCGGCATCGCATGCCGTGGATTTAAACACTACTTACACTGACGTGTTTCGAGCCTCACATCCTGCTGAATACAGAGGAGGTAAAACACTTCAGAAATGCTTTCAGTGAGAATTCGCTTGGTTTATAATGATTTGATCACACGAGGGTTCTTTCCCCCACTTAGTAAATATGTTTCAAAACATTTTGTCCATATTAAATTCTCTTTACTGTTCCTAAAGTGAAACCCAGAACTCGCGTAGCGCACTTCTTCTCTGCGTAAAGTCAGTAGATTCCGGTGCGTTTCAGGCGACAGCGCCTCCTAGAGAAGACAAGCACCCTCTTCACCCTACACAGCCGCCGCGTCGTGCCTGCAGTGGAGATTTATAAAGAGTATAAACCGGCCTTGAGAAAGACGAGATTGTAAGTTAGGGTTACATTTTGGGATTTTTAGAGCGTTCAATTCAAATGCTAAAACCCAATTCACAAAGATCACAAAAGATTGGAGACATTGTGCTGCGTGTTCTAAGAGGAACTAGTCCTCCGAGAGTAGCTCTGGGCAGTTCCCTTTCCCTTTTCTATTCTCATAAAGGATTCTTTCACTTATTTTTAAGGCGTTTTTCTATTCCTAAAAGAGGATTTTCTATTTCTGAACAATCAGCATGTGAAAAGTCAGAAGAATTTGAGTATGTAAATTTGTCAAGTTTTTAAATTCAGTCATTCATTTACATTAGAAAAATCTTTATTTTTTGTCGAGTTCCACATCTCTCTGTGTGTTACAGAATAGCTGATGCGGACAGATGAGATTTTTAGCGTTGCCTTTATCCCAGCTTATCCCGGCCGATTCTGCTGCTGCTGGTCACTTGCGTTCATACAATTGACTTATAAAAACAATTCTGATCGAGATTTTAACTTATTCCTTCTGTACCTGCGTTACTGTAAACATTTGTGAGTTAGGTTTATAAGTTAGACCTTTAAATAAGTTTCAGGTAAAGAATCATTAAAAAGAAAAAATGTTTACAAATTGGACAGAAATAAAAACTACTTACACACAGACAGAAATTACAAACATTTGGTCATTCCAGGAGTTAAAATGCAATCCTACAAAAGGAAAGGGAAAAAAGGAAGTACCAAATAAAACTATAACTCTTGCCAGTTTATTTCTCTTTCCACTTAAAAAAAAAAAAAAAAAAAAAAAAAAAAAAAGAAGGAAGCGCACCCTTACTTTCTTTTTCCTACCAGTTTGTGTGGTTTACCTCTGTTTGTTCTCATATTCAAATCTTACACTAAATACATGTTCTTCATAAAGGGGCTACTGATTCCACTCTCCATGTATACAAACCTGTTTGAACCTCATTAAACGCAGCTGAATATTGAATTTGAGTTAGCACAATCACGTTTCGTTTACTCGCTTTTATTTTAAGTGTGACAGGTGTCTGAAAACTCAAACAAGCCATAAATAGACAACCTAAAAGACTGGTTCCATCACATGAAAACCCTTTCCTGTTTTTTCATTCACTTTCTGTAAATTGTGAAATTACTGGTATTTCCAGTTTTATTCTTAAAGTTTCTGCCAACTATAGCAATAGACAAAAAGACTGGAGGCAAGAAACTATTTAATCTCTAAAGCCATTTGGACATTACACTTCAGCCCAATGGGTGTTATTTAGACTATTTTGCAATAGATAGTTCTTCGAGAGAGCAGCTTCGTGGTCTAATCTTCATCCAGAACATCCTCTGACCACAATGGGGACCTCTCATTTTTTCCACAGGAGCAGTAGTGCTAAAAATGAAAAATGTCCTTCAGCCAGCCTTTCAGTTTGAAGGCGGGTTTCAAGGCTGTTTTGCTTTCCCCTCCCCAGAGACTTCTTGCCCTCTTTTGAATCAATTTCATACAGGTCAACATCTCACATCATGAAAATACATCACATCCACTACATACTTCTCAGGCTTATCCAGGATAGCCGTAGCCTAACCTTACGCCCACTTTTCTGGCTCTGACCAGATCACTGCTGAAGGCTGCAATCTAACTGGCTCCATGTACAGTCGTGCACTAGTTTCCAGCAGGAAAACATATGAACACAAAAACATAATGAGCTTTTCAAAGAAAGACAGTCACGGGACTGAAAGTAGTTCTCAGAATTCTGTTGTTAATTTATTGGAGTTTTGCTAGATACAGACTGCAGTAGGTAAACGCGACCTAAAAGTGGTTGGTCATCTGCAATGGAAGTCAAAGTTCACCTTTCTGTGAAAGTTGATAGTTAGACTGTCTAACAAAAGTAATTGTAAAACCTGCCTAAGCGACCTGCATACAAAACTAAATGTGCCCATGTGTGTGTGTGCGCGGAGTCACTTGTGCTGGAAAGAAAAGTATTTTAAAAGAATATATCCGGAATGTCTGTTGTGTAACGAGAGCTGAAGGAACGGCATTTTTGATGCGACGTGCTGCCGAGAAGGACTCATCAACCTACCATCAGAGCACGACAGACCATGCAACCTATTTTATTCTATGAAAAGAAACAGAAAAAAAAATTTACATTTCTGAAGTTGCATAATATCCTGAATATAAAACGTTCATCAGTGTTCTGCCAATTACATGAAACCACCATCTAGACTTGAATCTAATTACGTTAGCATACCCATGCTATAAGTCACAGATGCAAGTGCAACCTTGGGAAGCTAAATAAAAATCACTCCTAGCAATACTACATCACTATAACCAAATTATGATGAATGTTTCACCAGATGTCTTCTGGCTGAAGGATCAGAACTGCCTAAATTTGTCAAATCTTTGACTTGACAGGGCTGGAGAAACATTTCAAACAGGGAAAGTTCAAAATAGGCTTTTGTTCTATAAATGAGGAAATGATGCACCAGGAAATAACAAGCTGCTCCAAACAAGAGCATGCTCCAATTCAGAGTTTTTGTAGGTAAACGCGACCTAAAAGTGGTTGGTCATCTGCAATAGAAGTCAAAGTTCACCTTTCTGTGAAAGTTGATAGTTCCTGAACACATTTATTGACAAAACAGATCATACTCTTTAGCTAAGCTACAGGTCAGGAATGCGAGCCTATACAGAAGATAGCACACTGCATTTCACTCTTGAGACACTCATTGATATCTTATGTTCTGCTACAAACAAACCAAAAAGATCTCATTAAATTGGTAAATAAAGGCTTGTTGGCGGTGTCGCATTCACCAACCCCCATTAAAAAAGATTGCTAAATTCTGTAGTGCTAAAGCCAAAACAACCTTTGACATCCATTAAAAGTAGATACATATACATGTATGCTAGTTTGTGGATTCCTGACCATCAAACCCATTCCAGATTTAGTTCCTGCTTTGCTGTTAGAAGAACCTCCTCTCTTCTGGGAAGGCTTTCCACCAGATTTTGGAGCGTGGCTGTGGGAATTTGTCTAGAGTTCAGTGTTGAGGTCAGGGCCCTGTGCAGGATACCCAAGAGCTTCCTCTACAACCGTGGTGAATCCTGTCGTCAAGAATCTTGATTCGTGCACAGGGACACTGTCAGGTTGCAACAGGTTTGGGCCTCTTTGTTCCAGTGATATTTAGTTATAAAACATCCTATCCAATTGCAAGCTTCCAACTTTGTGGCCATATTTCAGAGAAGTCCCAGATACGTTGGTCAGATGTCCATTTTGTCGCCATCTCCACCGCCAAGTTAGCCAGGCAGTATTTGAATAGCAACGTCCTTAGTCTTTTTGCCAGGTACCATGAGAGGCGAATGTAGACAGAAGGTGGCGCTAAAAATGCAGACAGCAACGGATAATGCGTCTGGCTGGAATCCCTTCTCTACAGGCATAAACGTTTTTATTAGTAGTGACTGTCTGCCAAGGTTTCTTTCACTTCTCAAAACTCCCTTACCTTGTAATTTTAAAGAGAAACCGCCATAGTTAAACTGCAACCGAATGTTTAAAATGTATTTTAAAATACACACAGTAAATAAATCAATGTTTAGCACCCTCTTCAAGGTAACAACCACCTAATGTATAAGGACTTCTGAGATTCAAGCACAAAAAAAATTTCACTCCTTCCATTTTTGTGATCTGGTCAGTTCTGTAATTTCTCTGTATTGTCACTAAAGTATTATTACACTCGACTGTGTTTTCATGTGCTGGCAGACATCCAGTGAAAGCCGGCACCTCTTTACTTTTGACTGAAGATTGAGCTTCATTGCACGCACAGCCATTACAGCAAACTTGCTGCGTCTTGCATTTACTAGTTCACTCTGAGTCACCTGGCATGTTGTGTGCATTTTAATGTCATACGAGATACGCCTGGTTCCACTGCAAAGTGGCATTTTGGTACTTACTGCCCATCAACAGTCAGCAATCAATAACTCCCAGAGTTATTGCCTCCTGCCTATTCCTCAGGTAGCACTAAGGGATGGAGAACTGACACACTCGCTTGTTCAATATTGCCTTTTCTTGATTTTCATTTTAAAATATCACAATAAAAGACAGAATCTTATATTAGCCTGAAAAAAAAAAGGGGTGGGGATCACATTTCCTCCATTTTAAGGAGCATATCTGTGAGGTCTGAACCTGAGGCAACAATTTGATACTTTGCTTAGAAATTTGTACCATTTTTAGGTCAAACTCTGTTTTCAATAAAAACAAAAAAACCTAAAAGGGCTCTTTGACCATTTTTGGCCACAATTCTTCTATGGCATCCCTTAGAAAAATAATAAGCTAATGTTAATCTGCTGTTTTACTGGGGAGATGGAGAATGCTTTTTCGGCATATTTTTGAGCGATAGCTCGTATTCGTGACTTTTCCAGTCTGCGGTCGGGAAGCTCCCCCGTTCTCAGAGCGCCCCAGGACCAAAGAGTGCACTTTGGACTTAACGCTGAGCCATGGTGTTCAATGGAGAAGTGCTACAATCAGGGCTACCATCATCAGGCACTACAATCTAGGTTCTTCAGTGAAAATCAGACTCTCTGGCATGCATCAGGAAACAAATGAACAAATCTGTAACACCCAGCGCATATAATATTTATTGATGGGTTCTTCCGTCTCGTCAACACAGCGGTGTGCACGCTACATGAGTGAAAGCAGATGAGGCTCAAAGTATACACAATCTTTCAGCCTAGAGGAATAACAGACCTAATCACAAAACTGTCTAACAAAAGTAATTGTAAAACCTGCCTAAGCGACCTGCATACAAAACTAAAATGTGCCCATGTGTGTGTGTGCGCGGAGTCACTTGTGCTGGAAAGAAAAGTATTTTAAAAGAATATATCCGGAAT
>JAQQZX010000016.1:13037579-13048749 GCA_030068355.1 Notoglanidium maculatum | reverse complement strand
ACACACACACACACACACACACACACACACACACACACACACACACACACACACACACACACACACACACACGATTACCAGGCGCCACATGGCTGCTTAATCCCCTGCCTAATCAGATGAATAGATCAGAAGATGTATACGTGATGAACTGATGCCACCCTTAAAAAGAAAAGAAAAAAAAAGAAAAAGAAAAAAAAAACGCCACCTTTTCTGCTAATATACAACGTTCAACGAGAATTGCTTAGTATACACTGAGACCTTTAAAACAAAAACTCTGCAGAAAACGGAATAAACATAATCAGCGTTAATCTGAAAAAGGTGCAGCATTCTGCGGTACTGATTATTCAAGAAAGAAAAAGGGATGGGCGTACACAAAACCAGTCACTCCAACGCTGCACCAAGGAGATCCGAGTTCAGCAACTGAAGGTGTTCCTCCTGTTCCATCATGAAGACTTCAGTTCACACATGAGCTGTGTTTTTAAAATACAGGCTTTTGCCTGAGACTTTAAAACTGCTTTCACAAGTTTAAACAAGGCACCACGTGCACGCACATGATTAATCATTGCCACAGTAAACTCTTGCATGGAAAGAGCAACATTGATCCATAATTGTTCCATGTGTACAGCAACTGAAAATTTTGATATTGAGAGTGGACTAGGTTACATTTAAACCATTTACTTCTGCTCTTTGGTCCTAATAAAATAAATCAACAGTAGATAGGCACCAAGTGAAAAAACAACCAGTTAAGTAGGCTCCAGCAGAAACAAACTCACAAACACTTAGCCATAACAAATCTTGAACAGTCCTCCTCACAGCTCAGAGTAAGACACCGCTGAAATTTAAATGGTCATACAGCGTATCTATACAGTACATGGCTAAATGGATGTGGGCACCTGACTGCCACAGCCACAGGTGGTTCTTCCCCAAACCGATGTTACAAAGTCGGACGCACACAATGTATAGGATGTCCTTGTGTGCTGTAGTATTACAATTTCCCTTCAATGGAACCAAGAGGCCAAAACCTATTCCAGCATGACAGTACCCCTGTACACAAAGCGAAGTTCATAAGGACACGTTTTGCCAAGTTTGGAGTGGAAGAACTCAGTCTTCTCAAAATGCTCAGAGCCCTGACCTTGACCTCACTGAACAGCTTGCGAATGAACAGGAACACAGACTGAGCCCCAGACCTCCTCACCCAACATCAGTGCCTGATCTCACTGATGCTCTTGTGGGTGAATGAACACACGTCCACACAGACACGCTCCCCAGTCCAGTGGAAAGCCTTCTCAGACGTGCTGTGATTACTGCGACAGCAAAAGTGGGAAATAAATCTGAAATGGGAGGTCTACAAAGCACATACGGTTGTGACGGTCAGGTGTTCACATACTTTTGGCCAAGTAGTGCACCTTGAATGCCGCATTGAATAAACGAAGCTATGAAAAAGTATTCTGCAGCGGTAACTTTTCTAAACTTGTGTAACTAGTTTAACTTGGAGAATAGGTCAGAATAGAACGGACAATGTAATTTCAGGTCAGGTGTAATTCACTTTTCTCCTAATTTATTGATTGAAAACTCACACATTGGAACGGACGGGGAAATCTTCCTTCCTCTGCTCAGCGATCATTCATTTTCTCTCCAAGAGGCTCCACCATCTACATCTCTCCATTACCCGTCTAATCTTTCTTTCGCTCACTCACACACACACGCGCACACACACAGACATGACGTGCAGCGCTCTTCTGTGGCTAAAAAGGGCCAGTCCAAAAGAAGGAGATGAATGCTGCCTGGTGCCAGATCTGACATCGGAGAGGACAAGCTTCAAAACAGTGGAACAAACTGACGCAGGTCACTGACATCATCAAAGTCCCTGTTAAAGCAACGTTCAGGGCTTCCCATTCACAACACCCTCACACGCCACGCCAGCTGATTTGCTGCAAATCGGCCTCTTTGGCGAACAGAGAGGAAATCTGTCTAGGAAGTCAGCTTGAGCAAGACACCAGAAAGCACTTGACTGCCAAAACATTTCATTCAGAAGCGAAGGAGTGAATGAACGCCTCTGCCTTTTTCACACGACGTCTAGTGGGAGGAAGCAGGCCGCAGGAGTGAGAGTGCTGACCTTTGAGACAAATAAATAAAAATTTTGTTGTCTGTCCTATTGTCTAACCTTTTCTTGTGCAAGAACACCCACAGACAGAAGTTCCCAAGTCATACTGTAACATGCTATTATTTTATGAGTAAGCCAGATTAAAATGGCTTTGCGCCATGAAAAGATGAAGGCACTCTCCAGAGACAAAATACCACAGCGAAGATTAAAAAAAAAAATTTTAAAGTCATGTTTGCTACGGTGTAATTTTTAATAATCATCTCAATAAAGTTTAAAAAAAAAAAAAGGTCTGTAGGACTATGTAGTAATCGCATACATGGACATTCATGTACTGAAGAGTTAAGTGTCAGGGACACAGTGTTCAGATTTATTTTCCACCTGCATAACTGAGTGAATCTGAGTGACACTAAAACAAACGTCTTTCTAGTGGTTATAACCAGTTACAGTCTCTACTTTCTCCTACGTCAAAGATCAAATGACCACCTTAAGATTTTAAGATGGACCAGACAGCAAATACCATCCTTAAAGGGATCGTTAAGTCTGACCAAATCGGATTTCATTGCTTGTAAGTCGAGTCATGGAAAGCCGAGATGAACATACGTGTACAAATGAACAAATAAGTAAAACGAAGAACTTCCTCCAATGCGTTATTGAACGGAAATCTGAAATAAAACAGGACGGAGGTTTCCTCTAAATTCATTATGCTTACTTCCCCTTTTCATTACCCTGTGTTCCTAATCGGTTTTTAAAGAGAGAAAGTTTTAGCTGCACGGCTAGTTAGCTAACGCTCTCACCTTCAGCGCGTACTTCTCCCCGTTCTTCTTCTGAACGATTTCCAACACCTTCCCGTTGATGCCCAAACCCAGGACCTGGTTGGTGACCTTGTAGTCGTCTGTTATGGCGTTTTTCTTTATCTGAAGCGCGGGCTTGGCGTGGAACTGAAGGTGCTGTATAGCTTGCTGTTGCTGCTGTTGTTGCTGCTGCTGGTTGGGGAACACCAGCTGATTCTGGGAGTTGGACAACATCGCGCCCGGACACAGGCGAGGAGACCGCGGCTCCTTTTCCCACCTTCTTCGCTTTCACAACCCTAATTTCTCTGGTGTCTTTTCCTCACCTTTAGGAACGGCCACTCGGTGACCTACTCCCGCTGTACTTGTAAACAATATCTTTAAAAACTACAGTTTAAAAAAAAGCGGCTTCGGCTAGTTTCGACAACTTTGATGCTAGCTCGAAGGTGGCTTGTCAGCTAGCTACCCAGCTAATATCCATTCCGCCAATTCGAGTGTCCGACCGAGGAAAACACTCTGAACAGTGTGTTTAATGAGTTAATGGTATACCGCTCCCACTGGAAGATTAAAATACTGACTAACTACCATAAAATACTTAATTTGTTTAAAAAAAAAAAAATAAAGACGACAATAACTAACGCTAGCTACCGGCTAGCTCGCGCTCAGCCCCTCCGTTACTTTGAGCCAGCGTCGCGCGACTCTCCCTCGACACTCTTTCGTGACGTCACGTTTCAAGCTGGAACGCTCCGGTTCTTAAAGCAAACGCCATGAGAAAAAAAAAAACATCTGTGCCTGACTTTCACCAGGCGTTACGAAATACACTAATACTTCTTTCATGAATAAATTACTTATTATATAGAGCTACTTTAACAGATTAGGAAATGTGATGTTTCTTAATTAAATGATTTAATATTAGCCTTATTATTTTCTCTAAAAAATCTTTTTTACTTCTAATGCATATTCATTGATTAAGCTTCAGTAATCTTTATGGTGTAATCTGGAGCCTATTATCTATCCGTGAGGTAGAAATGCACTATGTTTGGGACACCAGTTCCACCAAATTCCCACTACAGCCCGGGAGCAGCTAATGGATCACCAGGGGTACTTAATAGGTGGCCAGTGCCACCCTAGAATGAAGCCTGGCCACCCTTCTGGCCACCCAATGGAAATTTAATGGTTTATTTCATAATTGTCCAACAATGAGGAACAAGCAAGGCTAGCTAGCTAACACATAATGAACCACAATGAACAAAAACATTGAATTTCTTCACTTAATTACCACAACAGTTAGTTAATGATATTGAATTTGTAATGCTAGTGTACTTCATAAGCAGTCTTGGAATGGCATTACATAATTAGGATACAAAAGCAGTAACTGTGTTCCGTTATAGTTACAGAAAATAAAGCTGTAATCAGATTACTTTTAGTAAAAACGGGGAGTATTTACAGGATTACAACATTATGAAATGCGTAAGGGCTGCAACAACTAATCAGCAAAATAAATAAAAATCGATAATAAAAATTATCGCTAATAATTTCATTATTAGTTGAACTGCATTATGAAGCACACTGCACACACGCTATGCCAGTTTATAAAAACACATTTGAGTGAAATGGTGGAGCAGAAACATCCGTATGACTTTCTCTACTGTACGAAACTCTTTACAGTGCACTACCCTGCTGGCTTCATGACATAACTTGTGTTTTAATGTGAGTAATATTATCATTCGTTTGTCAGAATGTGAGGGGACGTGTGATGTTCCTGCATGAATTGCCCACAACAACTTTATGTTTTGTTAAGCAGCAACTAGAGAAGCTATCTGAATCTATTAGTTGATCATAAAAACAGTAAAAAGTTATATTTTTCTGCTTTCAGTGCACAAGTCGATCTCAACAAGAGTCAATTTACTAATCTCAGGCATTGAAAACTTAGTCAAATGCAAGTCGTTGGAGTCGATTCCAATTAAAAATAAAAAATAAAACCAATTGAATAATCAAGGAACGATTATTCAATTAACACCTTAACAATAATCAAATAAAAATAATTATTTAAAAAATTATAATCAGTAGTTGCAGCCCTAAATAAGAATGATATGCTGTGCACAAAACACTTCATGAGTCTCACATCACCACTCCGTTCTCAAGTGAAATCAGAGCTAATCTTACAGTCACCAATTCTTTATCATGGCCTCTGGTGAACAAATGTGTACACTGGGTGTAACTTTCACCATTATTTTGTCTTTAAAGCAGAAAAAAGGGGAACAGCATCACAGTACAGCGCAAGTTCTTCCTTCCAGCTGAGAAAATGCTGTCATCATCCTAATATTTGGAAGTGAGGTAATCTAAACATAACGGAAAATAATCAGCTACATTACTTTAATTTTGTGGTACTTAGGTTAAGTTCCTGACTACATTTTAGCAGGAAATTAGTAATTGTAGCGGAATACATTTCTAATGTAACCCTCCCAACCCTGTTCATAAGTTTAGTAGTTCTATAAGCTTTGATATTTTTTTGTAGTTTGACAAACAAATGGTGCTCAGGTGTGTGCCTTTTGTGTCCCCATGAGGAAGGGGGATGTCATTTATGTCATTCATTATTTCAGCAGTGGCAGTTATTGGGTCTATGGCCATCCTATTGTAAGAGGTCTGGCTACACCACTTAACTACAGGTAAGTGCGAGAACCCAGAGGGAGAACAGGCGAAACTCTACACAGACAGTACTACCTCAATACATTTTTTGTTACATGTTGTATTTTTATATTATATTGGTATTACAATTTTTGTTTTACAAATGTATATGCAAATGAGGTAATCAATAATTAAATATGTGGCAGTTTGCATGTTGCAAATATTTTTGTCCAAGTTGTATTTTATTCAGAATGATAATGATGACAATTATTTTTTAAATAAAATTATGTAGGGTGGCACGGTGTTGCAGTGGTAAGCACTGTCACCTCACAGCAAGAAGATTCTGGGTTTGAGCTTGCCGGCCCACTGGGGCATTTCTGTGCAGAGTTTGCATGTTCTCCAGGTGCTCCGGTTTCCTTCCACAGCCCAAAGACATGCAGATTAGGTCCACTGGTTACTCTAAATTGCCCCTAGGTGTGATTGTGAGTGTGAATGGTTGTTTGTCTCTGTGTTAGCCCTGTGATAGATTGGCGACTTGCCCAGGGTGTACCCCGCCTCTCAACCAAAATCAGCTGGGACTGGCTCCAGCTTCTCTGCAGCCTTTAACAGATAAGTGGCATAGATAATGGATGGGTGGATAAAATTATATAAGAAATAAAAATCTGATATAATATGTTGATTAACATAACAGCAGTGGGACATTTGTGTACATATTGCGATAAAGTATTGACGGAAAATATCCAACCATCCCAGTTTTTCTCTACAGTGCCTGGCCTTAAGGAATTCTGTCTTGATATTTAAGTGTCCAAAAAATCCATGAACCATTCTACAGCTCTTTCCTCCCAATGCAGACAAATGACTGTATAGTTTTGTCTGCAGTCAACTAGTTTCTAAACACATCCTCCGTGCCAATAGAGGTCGCTGCAAAGATGAAAAAGACTTTCCGTGTCATTGAAATATTAGGCATTTTCGGACTAAGAATATTCCATCAATCATTTCACACGTATGGATATGACCAGATGTTCGGTGCTTTGTGTCAATATACTACAGATATAGGGTAGTTTAGTACATATGAAAATGCTTGACGGTGTGAAGTAAAAACAGAAATACAGAAAGAAAAATTAGTCAAATGAAAATAGTGGGGGAAAAAAGCAATTAATAAAAACAATATCAGTGCAATAATATAAAATATGAAAATATGTAATAAAAATATGTAAAAATTGGATAAATGTACAACAAGTAATGTAAATTAAAGTAACATGGCAGTAAAGGTAAGGGGAAAAATAATAAAAGATGTTTAAATGCTAAAATGTGCTGGATTTTTTTTTTTTTTTTTTTTTTTTAAACTGTACTTAATAGTAAATTATTTGACCTTTGGTAAGAGAGCCCCAGTTATTGCTACAGCATAAGATTTTGAGACGTGATTTTTAACTGTTTTCTAACACACAGTAGGAACACTCATTGTTTTGCAGTACACATTTCCCCTCACGATGGCGCCATCTGCAAACATAACCTTCTCATGCTGTCCTCTGAGTTTCAATGAGTAAGTATTACAACATATACAACATGTGACACAACAGAAATCTATACAAGACTACATGTGCCTGATTTCATAATCATATATTAATAAAAATGGAAAGAATATGTATAAGAATATACAGAATATATGAAGTAGTTAAAGAATGAACAATAATATAGGTGGCCTGTATTCTTCAGAGGCTGTTACCCTTAAACAGTATCAGGTAAAAGAGAGAGAGAGAGAGAGAATATGTTCCCAGTGCGGAAAGGCCGAAAACACTTTTGTGCTTCGTAGATCGACTGCACGTGCATATCTGCAACACCAGTGTTTTCAATACACTAGCAGACCTACCCCAGACTGTTTGTACACTCTTTTACTCTTTTATGGTTGCTACAAACTAACAGCTGCTTGGCTTCATTTGAGAATTTCCCATGCTTAATCAGTTAAGTTAATATAAGAATTAGATTAGGTATGACGATAACCCATGATACATACAGGCAGATGCATTGTGGGTTTGAGTCAGGCTGTTACACCACACAGATGCATTGCAAGTTAATTTCAGAATTAGTGACACGTATGAGTATACTTCTGTATTTATTCATTGAAACACTTCATCCTGGGTAAGGTCATTGTGGATCTGCAGCCAATCCCAGAAACCCTGGGTGTAAGACACCACACACACAGTCAGCTCAGGATCGAACCCAGGATGGACATACAGTCACATTTTTGATAGGAGAAAAGAATCACACGAAATGTCTCATTACTATAAATTGTGAATTTTATGGCATTTTCTTTATTCTATCCGATGGGTATACAAACTATTGCACTTAACTGTGCCAGTCTTATTATCTCAGTCGCACCACCTGACACAAGCCAGTACCACAGACTTGCCCATTGCAACAATGTTTTTGTTCTTGTATTATTATACAGCATTGTTTGTACAGACCTTCAACCAATCAAAACTAATCTTTTCCTAGAGTTTGGTGTGTGTAATCTGACCACTTGTATTGTTTCCTGACATGTCTCAGTGTTGTGCTTGAACCATGTCCAGCTCCACCTGGAGTTCAGTTCAAAGGCAATTCATGTAAAGGGAGCCTTTTAGAAATTTCAGCGAACTCTGAGTACTCTACCCAGGGCACCAGATGATATTTAGTTATTAGTTCATTCTGGATCATATAAGAATCTGGGTACTCTAACATCCAAAACAACACAACTACAATTGTTAAAATTGTACTTGAGCAGTGCATTTGTATCAAAAACAAATGTACATATTAGAAAACAGAACATAGTGAGTAAAATTATTTCTATATATTTTAATAATAAAAAAAAAAAACAGATAAAATTTGTAATAATGCTTGATTATCAAATAATTTATTGTTGAAAATGGCTCTATGCACTTTGCTTATTTTCCTTTATATAAGGACCATGTGACATGCTTCTAGTTTCTTGCAGGACATATGACAAAGATTGACTGAACTTGTTAAAGGACCACATTGCAAAAATTCATTCCTTGAATTAAACTGGCTTTCATTGTGTCATCTGCATCTTTTATATAGGGTTAAATATGATACCTGGATTTTTTTTTGCTTTTTTCAGGTTCAGCTTGAAACACAGATATTAGCTGTATACACTCATCACCCAGCAAGGTGCCGCTGAATCCCAAACAGATACACTGTTGTTATAAAGTACTTTCCACTGTGTACCCCCTGTTGACAAGATGTGTTATTCTGGCAATTATGTAACCAAACCTCTCAGGCTTTAGCTTTACTAAGCACACAGTGACATTTTTTCCTTTCCTTTTCCTCCTACTACACTCTTAGATATTATTCTTCAACATTCTGTACACAAAACATAATACACAATAAAGTACAGAAATGTTCCTGCCTATGTTTTAATATTTACCCTTGAATGTCTGTTTCTTTCAAGAGCTAACAATGAGAAAAAAAGCACAATGGACAGAACAGACAGACCGTGTCCCTGTCCGAGGCCCCACATGTGTCTGGACATGAGGGGGAGTGGGAAAGGATGGAAAGCTTTACATGGAGTTATTGTTCTTTATTTAATGGGTATATTTTCCATACATAACATAAAATTGTTGACATGCAGGCAGTTCACTGTATTCATAATCTGGACATGATATGAGATATAACTGGTTAATGCAGCTGTGGCTTTTTTCTCGCATTAAGTATGTGTTTAAGTATTATTTATATCATTATATCATACAGAATATTGGTAATATTGCATTACAAGTAAGGAATAAAACACAATGGAGCATGTTATTTTCCAACAACAACACATTTCAAACATACTCTTATACCACAGCAATTTGCCAAGGATTGCAATTCTTTAAATGTATTAAACAACGATACGCTGCACTTTTTTTAAATCTATTTATAGATACAGTTAATGTTTGGGTCCACAAACATCCACAAAACAAGTAGCACTTATGTTACAGTAGCTATAAACAGATACAAACTCTCATTTTTTTCTCTTTATTGAAGTTATTAAGACAAAAAAACAAAACAAAATGAAAATACAATGCCACCCAGAAAGTACAAAGCCCTCTGTCCTGAAGATGTTCCAAAGCGCTGAAACTGGAGACTCCATCCAAATGTGCTAACTTAACATTTCTGCATAGAATACATCACCATCTCAACATTTATACACCGTTTCAATGCGAAAGTTTTTCAATGAGTGCATTAATATAAACCCGGGATTTGCCTTGCAGCCTGGACTACTGTCAGAGCCGCTGTCAATCAACTAGGGATGTAACCGAATTTGAATATTTAATTCAGAATAAACAAATAATGTCTTCTAAATGGGTACACATACATGAAATAAGATTGTTTTTGTTTTTTTTTTTAAAGAAAGCTTGCCAGAAAGGTTCACAGAGAATCTAGTTAAGACTGGAGGTGTGCCCTGTGAACCTTTCTGGCAAACTTCCTTTTAAAAATATTTATTCGTATTTGAATATGTATTCAAGATTATGAGCCTGTGGGTGGCAACAAAAGATTGGCACGCACAAGTGGGAGGTTTTTACTCTCAAGCAAGCGCTAGCGAGAGATCAGATATGAAGTTCACAGGACAAACAAAGGTCCCACGTTGTGCAATGCATTTACAGCATCCTTAGTAACCGCCTGTTCCGGGTAGCCGTGGCTTCAATTAGGCTACGTGTTTCTTTATATTTTGGGGAAAAGAATCAAAGTCTAAATTAAAAAAAAAATTGTCCTATACATCTCTAATTGAGATCAATTATGAACTTGAGCTGAAGTTGACAAACTGAGCCAGACTTCAAATTACATGCTGGTGGTGCTTGCATTTCTATCTCTGGAATTTTCCCAGGGTTTTCCATTGTTTCTGCAGGCATAATAAGAAAAAAAAACACCTTCATGTTTAGGTCACGTCCCCTTCTGGTTTAAATCCAAACACAAATACAGCACTAAACAGAAACAGGTACTGGTAGTGTCATTGCATTACACCCCAAGTGTAAACAAAGCACTTGTACCAAGTCTGGCCTTAGTACAGCTTACATTGTTGGTACCTACTTTATCTGACAATTTTTCAAAGTATAAAACCATCAAATTTGCTCATTTATTTGTGCAACCAGGACAAGAGGCTCTTGGAATGAAGCTGGCATGGTCGTGTCTTGACCTTCCCCATATTATCTGTCTGCACACTCAGATTACAGTATAACTAATGAACACAGTAAGTGGATTATGTTGCCTTTGGCACTGGAGGGGGATTTTTTGTTTTGGTGTTTTGATCACGCAAAGAAGACATTACCAAAACACACTTTACATGCATATTGTATTTTATCAGATGATGTTTTTGTTGCAGTCTAAAACTATATTTAAGGATTTTATTTTGAACTTGGTATATGTACAGGAGACCAGCATGATCTTAAAATACATACAAAGTCCTGTAAAATGTGTCCAAATCATGAATGTAGAGCATTCAGAATTTTACCCAGTGGATTTCACAAGTAAAATAACAAAACTAAAGTTTTCCTAAAATGGGGGCAATCCTTATACACACTTTGTAATGGAGTTTACAGTTTTATTGCCATTTATTGCCAAGTACCCGGCTGCTAACCTGCATGTCTTTTAGCATCCATATCACCCAGCAACATCC
>JAQQZX010000016.1:13005369-13020704 GCA_030068355.1 Notoglanidium maculatum | reverse complement strand
GAATCTGAAATATGAAATATATTTTGTTTTTTTTTTACACTTTTTTGTTTACCACATAATTCAGTATATGCCATACGCGTTGCTTCATAGTTTTGATGTATTCAGTAATGTTTTACAACGTAGAAAGCAAAAAAAATAAAGAAAAACCTACAAAAAAAGAGTAGGTGACCCCAAACTTTTGACCAGTAGTGTATATACACAAAGACACTCAACACCATTTGCAACATCATTTCAGTCCATAATCATGCCAGATCTCTTCCAAATAGCGCGAACAGAAAAGCTGGGCCATTCGCTAGCTCTTTACAGTTCCGCTGTCCATTTGTGTAATTCGTACCTTGATTAGACAGTATTTGGGGTTTTCTTCAAGCTGTTTTTCACTAGCCGTGTTTCTATTAACCCGGTTAGTGCGCAATTTTAAATTGCGAACTAAAAACCGAGTAACGGAAACACATGAATTTCGAAGAAACTCTCAAATGTTGCAAAAACATTTTTACGCTGGCGTGAGATTCAATGAAGCGATATTTCGCAAAATTGAAATGGAAACAGGTTTTTTCATATTTAAGTCAAATGACATGAAGAGCAAATGGAAACGCTACCTTTCTGAACAATGAGCTCACTGTAAGAGTTATCACGATCGGAGAAAACCAGCTTTAATCGTATAACATGGAATGGAAACATTCGCAATTGGGTTTTGTCGAGATTTTTCAAGCATTGCTATTTTGCTCAAATCTGCAACGGAAACCCGGCTAGTGATCGAGGGAGCAATTTCGTCCGTGTTTATAACATCCGCAATTGTATTTCCCATGCGGCATCTCAGTCACAGCTGATGGCATGTTAGCAAAGTGTGCTTAAACAAATTAGCGCACGAAATCTAAGGGTACGTTCACTATTTCACCATTACACGACGAATGTGTAAAATCTACAGTCTGAGCTAGAAAGAAATCAGCCCCAGGCTCAACTTCATACCATTCTGTGTATTTTTATTTACCACCATTGGTGGTGCTGCTGTTCTTGTTTTCACAAAAACAAAAATATTTATTTTTACTTTATTTTGACGCATTTTTTGGCAGGGCCTGTCTTTGCTAACACATTTATATCAGCCAACCCGGAGTCTGAATGTGAGAAATCCAAGAAAGTAAGCTATCCTACAAGGTGAATGTACATCTAGCGGAAACACATGCAACTCTTAGCTGTCTGTCTTTAAAACCAGCTCTTTCATACTGTGCACATACTATAAGCCCGACTGCTACGTATGAAACTCCAACATTATAACACTCCCATTTAGTCACCATGGTATGAGGAAATTTAGCAAGCAGTGGCAGTATAGTGACTGCAGGGACATCAACAGCTCAATTATTCATCTCCTGTCGAGACGACTTGCCAACCACACTGACGCATTTCAAGTGACGTACGTCAACGTGACCTACGTGATTAAAACTCCAATCCAGGTGTCTAACCAAAAAGAGAAGTTTGTTTTCATGGCTGAAATGACAACGGCCAAATATGTCCGATCTTTATACTGTACAATATCTTTTTATAACATTTTATTAAGTATTAATTACATACTTTAAGTCTCAATTAATAATTGACCATAATAATTTATATAATAACTATGTATAACAGACTGAAACAGTTTCCAGCACATTGAGGACTGTTTAAAAGATTTACTCAGTCAGTGCCCAATACTCAACTTTTGAAAAAAATAATAATAATTTTTTTTTTAAATGTCTTTTAAAATGCAACACTGTTTTGCCGGCAGTTCGTTAGCCCCCCTAGAAACCGTATTAAATATAATGCACTGCAGAAATATCCTCAAATACTGTACCGTGATACATAATTTTGTCATAGAAAACCAGCGGTGCTACCATCATCACGTTCATATCCTCAGGAAGTACATGGAAACCTGTAAGACATCGAGAATCACCATCTGTAGCAGCTTTGTACCTTGATTGATATTTATACCGTATAATGTCTTTTTGTGCTTCTGTGTATGCAAAGTCTGTACCGTTTTTTTTTTGTTGTTGTAATATTTTATATAATTTGTATACAGTGCTTAGTATTTTTTAACGAACAATAAACAGGCATTTAAAAAAGAAAGTAAATAGAAACCCTTCCTAAAAACCACAAAACACAATGCAGCCCTCTTACCTTGTCATGAATCAGGAGCGACATGTTCTACTGCGGACTTATCACGACAACAATGGCACATTTCAAAAGACGTCACATACAAAGACTTTGGCAGAGAGATTTAGCTCCTGATCAAGTAGTTGATGCATAATAACAAGCAGTCACTCACGGATCCCGACTGCTGGCCTAGAGCTGTAGCTGATCACTCCATATGGCTACCGAGACTAAATCTTTGTGAATCTGGTCACTGATGCTCAAGGGAGCTTGGGGGGAGTTTAGATGGAGGGGGTTGTATAGGTCATCTCCATGTCGGTACCATATGGAGCATGCGTCGGTTTATTGGACCTGTAATGGGATTGCCTTAATCTCCTCTGCTGTAGGATGGTGCATTCCATCTCAAATAGCAAGAGCACCTTAACAGACTGCCTTCCTAAGCCTGCTTTGGAAACAGGGATGGCTAAAGAGTGTCCCTGCCAGGCTGCCGTACCTCCTAAATTATAACTTGAATAACAATTTTGACACTTGACATGGGGAATTCCAAAGCGGGAACACGGACATAAGATACGGAGCTTAATTGCTGAAATAAAACTGATATAAGCGTAATGTGACTTGTGGCTCTACCTCAAACACTGATAATGATATGTTGGGTCAGCAATAGGCTAGAAGTACAGTAAACGTTCATTACAATAATTGTCTACGCTTTTATCGCAGCTTATGATAGTACTTTGGGATTGTATACATCTTCATATATCATGATCTTAACCAAGGAAATGACTTCTGTTAACACAAATAGAACAAAATAAATATTAGCTCTGCTAGACACACTTGTCTCTGTTGGAGTGGCAGAACTCTTGTCATATCCAGAGAAAACAATAATAAGTTTGCCTTCACTAAACAAAATATGGGTGTGTCCAAAATGTAAAAAATGCTGTCTACGGAGTCTGTATTCAGAGGCATGAAGCGAGTCACGAAATGAATGTTTGCATAGAACCCTGTTTAATGTTCGTTCATTCAGCCAATTTCTAAATACACCACACAGGCCCTCCAAATTATTTGTTTTTGCTAGACACTGAAGACATTTAGGTTTAAGATCAAGAGATGAGTATAGGCTCATCAATAGATCAGAATTTCAGCTTTCTTTTCCTGATATTTACATCAAGATGTGTTCAATAACATGGCACCTTTCATTGGAAATTTTCATCCATTTTTCAAGTGAAAAATATTGGAACATGACTGACAGGTATTTCTTGTTGCTCAGCTGTGCCCTGTGAAATTGATTGCTTAAACAGTTAATAGCTCTGAATGTCAACTCTTGATTTGTGCCTTGGATTTCACCTGTGAAGAATAAACAAGTCGTTAAAAAGGATAAACCAACATGAAGACCAGAGAGCTGTCTATGGGAGTAAAGCAAGCCATTTTGAAGCGAAGAAAAGCGGGAAAATCAATCAGAGCCGTTGAAAAAACGATTGGGGATAACCAACACAACAATTTAAAATGTCCTGAAAATGAGAAAAAGAAAGAAACCACTGGTGTATTAACAACCACACATTGAACAGGGGACAAACATTGTGAGAGCTGTAAAGAAACAACCAAAACAACAGTCGGTGACATGACAGACAGCTTCCACAAGGCAGGGGTGAAGGTATCACAATCCACCATTCACTTCGAGAAAAGAGAAACCTTACGACAAGATGCAAACCACTCATCAGCAGTAAGAATCAGAAGGACCGACTGGAATGAATGAAGAAATACAGAGATGATCAACATACGTTGTGGAACTAAGATTAACCTCTACTAAAGTGATGGAAAGGCCAAGGTGTGGAGAAAGAATGGATCTGCTTATGAACCAAAACATACAAGATCATCAGTCAAGCATGGTGGAGGGAGTGGCGGCTTGGGCTTGCATGGCTGCTCTGGAAATGTCTCACTGATCTTTATTGTTGATGTAACTCATGACGGTAACAGCAGAATGCATTCAGAAGTCACTCTGCCATTTTACAGAGAAATGTATACCTTTCTAATTGGGAGGAACTTCATCATGCAGCAAGACAATGAAACAAAACTCACAGCCAGAACAACAAATGACTTCATCGGGGGGAGAAAAGTGGAATGTTTCAAGCTGACCGAGTCAACAACCATACTGTAACCCAATGGAAGAGCTTTTCACCTCCTGAGGAGGATACTGAAGAGAGAAACCACTCCCCAAGGCAAAAAAAACCAAAACAAAAATAAAAACCTGCTGTACAAGTCTGGAAAAGCATCACAAAAGAACAACACAATCATTTGGTGAGGTCAGTGGGTCACCAGACTGATGCAACCAAATAGTAAGTGTTATGTTCCAATACTTTTGCTCACCCCAACATTCGGTGGTCTGCTACCAGACGTGCCATGTTCCAAGCAGTTTACCACATCCAGATAAATATCAGGAAATGAAAGCTGAAATTCTGATACATCGTCTCATTTTTTTAAAAATTTAAACCCAAGTGTCTTCATGATATAGCAGAAAAGAACGACAGCCAGTCAACCAAAATCCAGAGGACTAATAAGGGTAGATGTTTAAGATTAAATGCTGCTGTATAAAAGGTCTGGTCTGTGCAGATGACAGAATTAATATTACTGGAGGAGTTAGCACATGATACCCTTAGGAGGCAACAGCTATTCAGAAAGCAGTAAGGTTGTTTCGGGGTTTTTTTGGAAGATGAAAGCAGGCTTATAAGCCGGTTCTGTTTGCCGCGCATTATGAAAAGCTTTCAGTTCCAAGGAAAATGGCTGAGTAGATAAAAATGTTCTTCCCAAAAACAGTCGTTCTTGCTCTATTTTGCGTTTACAGTGTAAAATGTGTTCGTAGAGTGGGAGTACAATTACAGAAACTCTTACTCTTTTCAGCGCGGGACCAAATGTTATCCACAGATTAAGAATTTTTCTCTCTATATTCTGGCCTGCGACTCTGCTGGAGATGCTGCCGAATAATATTTTTTTCATTCTCGCAGATGCGAGTCAAAAGTGCTTACGCTTCAAAGAGAGTATCAACGTACACATGCGACTACGAAGAAAATCAGCATTGTTTGCTTCACTAAACTTTTGTAAATCCTGCGTAAACTTTTAGTTCGGTTTGACTTCGCACAAAAGATTGATGAATATGACTCATTGTGTGGAAAAGTTTATCTTAGAGAATTGATTTTATACATTTAATTTTATCTAGCGCCTCAGCAGCCTGAAACTCAACCAAGCAGTTTTTGTGTAAACTATGTGGTGGGAGGGCGGCTTTTCTGGGCTCCACCTCTTTCAGCAAGATACCTCAACTAACTGGTTCCTCCTTTGCCTGTCAGTCTGAGATTGTGTGTCACTTTATTTCACCATTTAAGTTCGATGACGTGGATTTTCGCAGCCTTTATAACCATCGCAGCCTGGCTGTAGGAAAAGCAAAGGCAGGTGATGCCTTTTAATAGAGCCATTGAAAACAACATAACCAAATCACCCACGGAAAAGATTATGACCTGAGGTTTACCCGAGTGCCTTCTTTCCTTTCTAATTTGACTTCAGATTTGCACACAAAGACACAGGCGCACACACTGCACATGGTGTAGGCATGGCTCATAAGCAGTCATTTAAAGAGGTATTACATTACGTGATATAACACAAACTAAACTGGAACTGTAGGAACATTCTCGTCATTCCTTTCACATGACCCAAACACAATTCAACATAATCAGCAGTACGCAAACCTATGACAGGTGTGTGTCTAGAAATTCTAGAAGGGTTTCAGGTTCAATATCTGTCACAGGTTTCACAGACTGTCTGTGAAGTTTTAGTAAAATAAATATTAATCTGAAGTACATGCATTCACAGTTCCACGTGTGTGCCAACAAAATGAACATTCTCAGTAATACTCTCCATTTATAACAGACTGAGATCTAGAAGAAAAGAAGAACAAGGAAAACGACAGAGAGAAATTGATTGCAGTTAATATTGATTTTATTCTTCTTTTAAAAAAACAAAACAAAACAAAACAAACAAAAAAAACTAATACAAGCTCATTTGGTAATTTTATGGACACAATTCATCATTCAGTCCTTTTGCACTTATTTTCATATTCGTGCTGCAAATGGCTACAAAGACACGAGGGAAAATACACCATCATGTCATTTCTCTTTTTGAAACTGAAGTCAACCATTTGCGGACTGGCAATGAGGTCTAGGTTAAAAAAGGACACGCAAAGGAAGTAAAAAAAAAAACTGATCATAGGAGATATAGAAGCTGGAAGAGAAGCAATGTGTAGAGTGATTGGTGATTTAGTCAAGCACTCAACTAAGGGCAACGGAGTGGCGTTCTCTCAACAGAGAGGACAATGCACCAAATATGAGAAGGAAATATTGACGTTAAAAGCGAACAGTCTGAAGCACTGAAGTAAAAGATGCCGCACCTTGACTTCACGATGATGGTTCTAGGTCTTGCCAGAGCCTGAGATGAGGTAATTAAGAGGTAGACTGACAAAGGTTGGATGTTGTGCCTCAATAATTTCCATACACTTTTGAACTGATACGATAATGATCATATTATAATTATTGATAATTGGTCTGTGCAACCCTATGCTCTTAGGGTTGCAAATGGTCAATGGTTACATTTTTCTAAAAGGGAAACCCTATGACGTAGAAATAGAAGAGGTTCAAATGAAGAACCTTTTCAGTGTTGCGCTGGGAGAGAACCATCATAGGACCATTAAGCTGTTCACCTGCTTGGTTTAAAGTCTTAATTCAAAGGCAATCTGGGTAAATGAATCTAGCAAATGAACGTAATTGTAATGTGCTTGTGGAACCTTACTTCCTGTCTGTAATCAGGTACATACGTAGAGGAGGTGAAAACCCAAGAAAGAGGTGATTTGACTGCGGTCTTCAAATACGGATCTCCAAGACCTTTGTGGTTAAACTCATTGGTCGTAAGGACACAGATGCACGCTATAGGCGAGGCATACAGGTGAGGGGGCTATCAGGTCAGCACCATTTTCTGAAATAGTCTCTGCCTCGTAACAGCTAGTCTTTAAGTCGTTCAGTGTCAGTTTGTGGCCACACGGCAGTGTCGACAAACAGCTGTGTTTCTGTTGAACCAAAAGCCCTTCCCTGTAAGTAAAAAATTTGCATGGCTACATGCTCTGCGGTGCAGTCAGAGTGTGAGTGCATGAAGAGGAAGCTTTTAGTGTTATCATGGAAGAGAGTAGAAAAAAAACAAGGGAAGATAAACAGGTCACAGTGTAGAAGACCAGAAGACTGATAGCTCCAAGATGTACAGAGCTCCCTGAATGGCTTGTCCGAAATCTAAATCCAGCAATAAACGGTTGAAATAACATGGCCAGGAACCCTTTCTAGGTCACAACCACTGCTTGAAAGCGCAACCTTCCCGAACACATACATACAGGCCTGCTTGTCATCTTGCTTATTTCTTTCAAGTACAACCTGACTGACAGCTTTTAAAAGCCGACAGAATTTCCTACAAGCTATAAAAGAAAGCTCCCAACAAAAACGTCCTTATTAGCTCACTCTAGGGCCTCTACTTTCTCTTTTGCAACAGCTTCTCGGAAGATCAGAAAAGAAGGAAATTAATATCCCCGTGCTACAGACAGTCGAGAGTCTGGTTCATTCTGGCAATGCACAGTGTTTTGGCCTAAAGGAGCACACGAGGACAGAACTTCCACATGACTCAAACTCTAGTGTCCCGATTCTGAGCAGAGGGAAAGAGGGAAATCGGAAGCCAAAATCATTGTAATAATTGATCAATTAAAATAATTACATGTATCTTTTGTTTGTTAAATCAAAGGACTTCTGGAAGCTTGGGCAATCCACCGAGGCGCTTTGCTATGAATACGTAGCAGACGTCTTGATTAGATTTTAAGATCATTCAAAAACTACCCAGCATTTTTAAGCCCTTAACAGTATAGATTTAAAAGGCAGCCCTTAGAACGACAGTTTGTCTGAACAGAAATAGTATAAACCCTTTAAGGGTACAAGATAATATTTTCACCCACTTGTGCACTTGAGTAGCAATCCATTCCTGACAAAAGTGTAAAAACAAAACCAAATTCGTAAATGTCCAAATGCCCTTTCAAAGGCCATTTAAAGAAAACGAACACTAATTTTTAACGGTCATATAAAAATTTCATCTCTTGTGCTTCGTTATTTTGAAAACTGAAGTCAAAACACTGAGTATTGCCACTCGTTATTTTAAAATGCAAACAAAAACAAATTAAATCCACCACTAAAAACTTTGCTACAATGTTGTCTTTATCCCTGAATAGGTGATCAGCTCTATGAAACGAGCTTTGGTAGCACTGTACGCAATGGTATATTCCCACCAGAGTCCCCAATCATGTTGGTCCTCAGTTTGTTGTTGGTTGGGCCCATTACAGGGGGAACCTTAGAGACAATGCTGGGGAAGGAAGTGCTATGCTCGGTAATCCGCTTGGGTACCAAGGTCTTCTCTCCGCCAAGCACAGGCTTGGGTAGCCTCTTGTAGAGCCAGGGGTGTCGCAAGGCCAAAACCGGCGTCATGCGAGTACTGGGCTCCCAGTCCAGACACTTCTTCAGGAAGTCAATGAAGGTGGGGTCATCACAGCCCTTGAGTGCCGTCACCCACTCCTTGCTGCCTGGGGGACCTCGCATCTTGCCTCGCCGAGAGCGACTCCCGTTAAGCACCATGGTGCCGTTGCTGAGTGTGCTGACCGTACAGTAACGTGGGTGGCCTTTGGAGTTAATGAAGTTCTTGGCACGCTTGGCCAGCTCCAAAAGCTTCTGAGGAGGCATGCCCAATAACTCCATCATGCAGGCCAACTGGTCACTCTCGTCCTCACCAGGAAAGAGAGGGTACCCTGTCAGCAGCTCAGCGAGAATGCAGCCAAAGCTCCACATGTCTATGGGCATGCCGTAGCGTGAACCTAGGATAACCTCAGGTGCTCGGTAAAATCTGGACTGAATATAGGTATAGATACGCTGGTGGTCAAAGCAGCTGGAGCCAAAGTCGATGACCTTGATACCACTCCGACCCTGCTGCTTGAGAAGAATGTTCTCTGGTTTTAGATCACAGTGGATAATCTTATTGCGGTGCAAAGATTCCAGACACTGCAAGATGGAGTGGGCGAACTTGCGTACCAAAGGCAGGCTGAAGCCCTGGAATTTATTGCGCTTGATGAGTTCATAGAGATTCATGCTAAGCAGCTCAAAGGTCATGCAGATATGATTACGGAAGGTAAAGTTCTCGTGCATATGGACTATGTTCATGTTGCCGGTCTTGTCCTGCTTTTTCAGATGCTCTAGGATTCGGATCTCCTCCGCCGCTTGTCGGTGGAAGCGTTTCTCGTTGCGCACCATCTTAAGAGCGAGATGCTGGTGTAACTTATGGTCGTAGACCTTCGCCACTTGACCGAAACTTCCTTTACCGATTACCTTTAGGAACTCATAACGATAGGCAACATGATCGTGTGGCACATGGATATACCCTCCCTGCTCATCATCATATCCAGAGTTGTTAGAGCCTCCTGCAACGGCTTGTCTTTTCTTGGCATTTGGTCCCACAAAGTAGATCTCAGGATAATTAAGGATTTCCTGCTGTTCCAGTGCACTCAGCTGTTGCCTAGACTGCTTCAGTGCCTGGTCTGGGGACAAGGGACCCCCCAGCTTGGTTGGCTTCACTGAGCTTTCAGAGGACTTGGCTGAGCTGTTGCTGTCCACGCTCCGCTCTTTGGAGAGAACAGACTGGGGCTTGGCAGGAGTTTGGCTGGTACCGTTGTGCTGGCCATTGGGCTTACGGTTGTGTGAATCATCATATAGGTACTTCGTCTTCACCTGACCTCCTCTGACCACAAGGTGTTCCTTCATTGTTGGCTTGTTCACTGCCTTAAGAAAAACAAAAGGATGAGGGTTACACAAAACAAAAATCAGTCTGATGAAAGTAAAGATCATTTACAAAAAGTGATTGAATTACGTTCTGATACTGAACTGTAAATAAACAAAATCAGCCCCAATGAGATCAATATTTAGCAATCAATTTAACAAAGTAGTTGCAAACAAATAGTAGAATCACTAGTGCTCTAATGATCACTGCAACTCGATATGAAACCCTTACAGACAGAAACTACAAGCTGCAGAGATGACCAGCACAACCAGTGTGGCAGGATGTTCTTTTTTTAAAGCAGGCAAAGGAAAATACACATGTCCTTTAAAATACATGCTCCTTGTACTTAATAATAATAAAAAAAAACATTAAATGAAAACGATCTGTATAACCAAACTGGTTAAAAAAAAATGGTGGTATACTGAAAAAATCCCTCACAATAACATGTCTTCCCCACACAATTTTATTACTGGTAAATGCTCATGAGTGACTCACGTAGCAAAATGGAGCCCACGTATATAGTTATAATTTGTGATTTCAATGTAGTTGCATTTGGTAATAATGCAGCATTCAGAATGTTTAATGCTACTCACAACTTCCAGCTTCAAATTCTATTCAAGGTAAGAAAAAGAAAAGAAAAAAAAACACATTCAAGAAAGCGACACAAAAGACTCACACACCAGAAAGGAAACCAGTTTTAGACAGACCAGTTTAAAAAAAAACAAAAAAAAAAAAACCATCTTCGACGTGAATGCCAAACATGGCTACTGAGAGGGGGCTGGAACCAGTCCTGAGGAAAAGAGGGACTAAAATAGATTTCTATGCATTGAGAGCAGACAGATGGATATCACAGAGAAAGAAAAATAACTCAGGTGTCCACTCCCGGGCAGTAGTGATCACAACTAGAAATTATTATTATTATTATTGTTCGGGCAGGAAAACTCGTGAAGTGACGAGCATTGAGTGACTGCCACTGCAGTTAGTAAGACAGCAGCACTTGTTATAATCCAACATGCCTGAGAAACTCACACACAACACACATGGTCCAGTTCACAATTGTTTATTGAACATCTGAGGGAGAGCATTTACTGATCAACTCATTCACTGTGGGCTTTACAACTGTACGGCATTGAGTCAGCTAAAATCCAAAGGTTTACACAGCAATGGACTTATTATAATTAGTCAGTTATTAATCAGTTATTATATAAGTGCATGGATTACTGAACTCTTACTATGCCAGAGAACATGTAACCATGGAGAGCTAATAAAACCTCAAAAAAATTCTTGAATCTGATTGGTCAGAACGTGATGATTAATTTTCCATAACAGCAACTTTGACAGCGGTGCCGTAAACAGAAACAGTTTATATCAGTACTATCATTTCTGAAGTAGAAGCTTGTTCACACAATCTAAACCTTATAATACATGAATGAGAGATTTTTTTTCTTTATTTGACCAAGAAAAATATATATTCAGTGATACGGTAGAGGCTTCTTTACAGAAAGTTATTTGACATTCATGGAAACGGTCCGAACTTTGTAACAATCAGTAGGTTTTCCACCACAGGAAAGTCTTCAGGACATGACAAGCTGGATGTCGGAGGTTACGACTGTTTATGATTGCTACAACAGATGTTACAACAGGAACTCCCAACTTATGAATGTTCCACAACAATAAAAACATCAAAAGCAAAATTAATGATAATTTTACATCATAATTAATGATGGTCGTTCATTAATAAATAAAAATGTTTAATTCTTGACGTGCCACTATGGATACATCATACGTATAAGAAGAATAAACCACTTCGGGATACGCTGCTACAGGAAAATAATCCTACAACACTGATAATAGCAGCAAACCACTGCAGCATGCATTATTTTTCCACACCACCACATCCTGAAGTGTTTTATTCCTTACTTACTTAACTCAGGCTGGTTTACTTGCGCAACCTATAGTACAGTCCTGTGTACTTTCTGCGTTCTGAAGCAAACATTTGTTTACTTACTTACGGGGGTCAATTTCTTATGTCATTACGTCAGAATCTAGCACAGCTTCCTGCTTAAGGGGACAAAAGAGGAAACTGAACATCCATGTCCCTGCTGGATGGAGGACCAAAAGGATGTGCACGGTACTGAGTCTAATCTCTGAAAAAGAGGAAGTGCGCACTTACTGCGTGTTTGTGCAATGGGGGCAGGGCGGCGGGGCTGTGACCGTTCAAGTCAGCTTCTTCGTTCACGATGTGGTCCGTGCGCATGTAAGAGTCATACAGACTGTCTCCGTGTCGAGCTGTGCAGCACACACACACACACACGACACTAGGTTACAACACAAACAAAGCAGTACAACCGTGTTTTTTCTCTTACATCAAACAAATCAATTACTGTGTAAGTGATGTAGGTGGACCGAGCAGCACAATAATGGAAGGTAGAAAAAATACCCTTGGGAACAATGTAACCAAGTTGCAGGTGCTCGGAAAACAGGCTTCCCTCACAACCTAGTCAACATCCGTCTCTGGAGATCACAATGTAGCAGCCGGCGACTTTTAAGGACTCGCCGGGAGTTCAGCGGACTCTATAACTTGTTCCCATTACTCTACTTAAATCCCATTAACGGCCTAAACCAGCTTGTTTAGGAAGCAGAGTGGATAATGTGAACTGCATATGCTCCTAAACCAGGTGTGACAAAGGTATGTCTCGGAAGGCAACAAGGATTTCTTCTTTTGTATCTTCTGATACAAAAAAAACAAAAAAAAAAAAACATTCAGCCCATAAACACCTTTGGAAGTAGCTGTTGACTATCTATACGGTCATATCTGCTGTGATACTCCAGGACTCAACTAGGACACGTCTGTTCCAGGCAGATTTACGGATGAATTTAAATAGTAAAAGTTGTGATTTAGTTCCGGATGCTGACGTCCTCCCTTCAGAAACAGGAAGTCAGGGTGCGAGTGCATCAGAGGGTTCACAGCAAGCAATAGCATTTGAGATACATCATACTGCCTGATGATTCTAAATCAGACGCCAAACGTTTAAACAGAGCTTGTTGTCGAATGTGAAGGATATCTCAATGCCAAACTGTGGCTTGGTCATTTCCAGTACCCTAAAGCGTAAACTTAAAACCACCGCTCCTTGGATTGGTAGCCCTATATTAAACTGTTTGTCGCATTGCTTTGCAGCCCACGACGGTTTTACATGTTTGAGACAACAGCAAGATTTTAGAGGAGAGATGAGTGCAGAGATACGAACAAATAATTGTTCGAAACATGCAGGGAAGAAACGGGGCAGGACAGGTATGTTCAAGAGAGTATTTGATTGGCTGCAAAATGATATAGCACCAAGTGAGCTGTGCAAAAAGCTCGAAAACAACAAATCTGATTTTGCACTGACTTTAAAAACAGCAAGTACAGGATCTTTCCATTTGCTAAACATCGTACACCGGGGTTCAGGATGAATCCACCACATTTTGTCAACAATGTCTCAGTGGCTTACTATAAAACGGAGAAATAATCCTGTGCAAGTATGAAGGACGTTATTAGATCTTGCTACCTGTTTAGCTTCCTTGTGGCATGCCCTAAGAAGAAAGCGTGTTGTAGTGTAATATAATATAATATAATATAGGTGATACACAGTAGATGTGCTGACCGAGCAAAACATCATTAGAAATTGTTTATTATGGGAATGGCAGTCACGTGACCGAGACAGCACATACACTCAAAACAACCAGGAGCTGTTTGTTCACTTTAACAGCCAGAAAGAAGTCGCTTCAGCTTCGCTGCAGGCAACAGATAAGGTTGAAACTGGTCCAAGATCAAACTAACACGACATGGGCTTACATTTCGCTTCGTTATACATGAGGCATAAATGTCCAATTACCTGCTGTGACCGGACCATCTGGTTTTCTGCTCAGTATCATCATGCTTGTGGAGAATTATTGCGGTCAACATGAAATGTTCCTTGTTTTCAGTCTTTGCAAGAGTTCCTCTTTTTAAGGTTGTTAGCAAAATAAAAAATAAGAAGAAGAACGACTGGATTAATGCCACTACAGCTTCAGGTCATGTCTAGAGATGTTGTCCTGGTGAATCTTCAGTTAGTTATGAACCAACCACAAGTGAGCCATGACCATTGCCAGTTTCTGTTTATCCCCCGACTGTTCTGTGGAGCTCGACTGCAGAGTTAACAGTGTCAGGAGTATTTACAGGCCAGATCCTCTCAGCTAAGCCAGTGTAGTTAGTGCTGGCTCCAAGCCAGTGAGATGTGGGAAATGCTAAACCTAACTTAGCAAAGCTTTAGGACAAAATCCCTGTCCTTAAAACAGTCAATTCAAATTAAATTCGTTCCTCTATCAATATCGTGCTTTTTTTCTTCTCCAGAGACTGGAAAAATTGCGGGGATTAAAAAGGAAACGCGTTTGGGTCAGCTTGCAGCAGAACAAAAACACACATCCACATCACGCGCGCCGCTCCCTGAAACAGTTTGTGTCCAAATCCGACAGAGATGTCCACCCTGCTCGCGCTTCAGAGCTTTCACAGTACGGATACTCCCGTGGACCAAAAGCACCATCCCAATCGGAGGAAATGGTCGAAAGCGTAAAAATAGTCGACTAGTCCTAGCCAAACACTTCGCACTTTTCCGCGGACGCTAGCTCCAGGCTAGCTAAAATATTCGCTACTCTTTCAGAGAAACCGCTGGTCTAGGGTTTTTGGGTTTTTTGTTTTTTGTTTTTTTTTTTTAGGCCAGGAAACTGGACTCACGACATTATCAACACGTTTATTAATTCCAGAAATGTCGACTCCTGAAGCTGCTCCGTCTTCGAAAACGTGTCTGTCCGGAAGACGGAACCTCTCAGCGTGTGTATGAGCTCGACTTTAATCGGAGTTCACAGATGTGGTTTCTTAGCCTGTTGCTAAGCGCGTCTTCTGCTTGGTTTTAGAAACGCGTCATCAACAGACAAAGTAAGGGGAAGTCCCGGGGGCGTGGACTGGGCGAAGGGGCGTGGTTTTCCCAGCACCGTGTTGATTCGCGTTCGTTTGAAAGTTGCACTTCCTGATTGGCCAAAACCGCCACCAGAATCACCTGGAAACACATGTCTCCTTAGACCAGGGGCGTCAGAAGCATTTTGAATGTGGGGGACACACACTGGCAGGGGATCCAGAAATGTTTTAATGAATTAGATGCTATTTCCTGCATTCTGGTGTATTTACAGGTTTTTAAACACCTAATTTTACCTACAAAAGTCACTTAATTTAATGACTATTTTAGAGACTCAACAATAAGTCCTCATTCAACTAGTCCATATTCATCAGCCTGTTTTTAACTGCTATGCCT
>JAQQZX010000016.1:12970816-12999235 GCA_030068355.1 Notoglanidium maculatum | reverse complement strand
TATATATATCTCACATATCCTATTCCAGACACTCCAAATTAGCTATATGCAACAGCTTGTAGGAAAGCTCGGAGTTATGGGTGTGTCGAGGCTGGGTGCTTCATGACATATGCTTTCATGCCACACCAGAACAGATGAAACACACTTCTTTAGAAAAGAGACCACACACCATACACTCTACATGTAGCCGTTTCACATTTCCTTAGGGTCTGGTTTGAGATGCCTGCCTTAGAACATGCTTATAATTGATAGTTTTCCAGCCTAATTTATAATGTTTATAGATTAGACTGAAAAAGCTGCCAAAACGTACACATGCATGTACATGAATGATAGCCTATGATCAGTGCTGATTAGACGAGTTGAATATGCAGTGTTGGCTACTGAGTGACATGTTATTGATTTGAAACGTATAACAGAGGATGCTTTCAGCAAATAGCATATTGATTTGCACAGAATGTCTGTCTGAATACAGTACATATTGTTCATAATGGTATTGGTTAAGATACAAGTTATGCTGTGAAATGCAAGTGAGTGTGAGCGAGTATTGATTTCTCTACAGCACATGATCCAGGCCTTCAGACTTATCTTAAACTTTTACATTTACTTACTTACTACAGTTCACTTCCAGGAAAATCTTTATAGCCTTGAGAGTTCAAATTTCTATTTTTTTTTCCATACAGATTCATCGTCTACTTAAAAAAAAAAATCCCTGATGGAGGACATGCTAGCAAAGACAATGAAAAAGAAAGTCATGCTAAGTAACACTCGCAGTAGCAGTCATAGCAGCAGCATCGTACAGAAATGTGGACAGAGAAACAAAATCCTTTTCAAACATCAACCACGTCAGTCAGTAACACTTCTGGATCTTCATGTGCGTGCTGTTTGCGTCCTGAGTGACGTAATTGTGTGATCCATCACTCTCCTTTTGTTCTTTATGCACCCCCCCGCACACACACACACACACACACACACACACACCATCTCTGGTCTTAGGCTCCAGAGGTCATGAGGGAGGTCTGGGGGTTTTGGGGAATCCTAAGTGGAGAGTTTTTAGGAGTCTGTCCATAGGCTCAGTGCTTTAGCCAGGTTTGTTCTGCACTTCCTTCAGAGCCTCCTCAAGTTTCTGGCGGTAGGCCACATAGCGCTTCTCTACCTGCTTCACCCGTTCCGTTTCCTCCTTCTTCAGGATGGTCAGGAAGTTCTGCAGCTCGGGCATGGAGAACGCATGCCACTAAAACACACACAAAAAAGAGAAAGACACAGTTACTAAATGTATTTTTACAGCTGGATAACTGAAACTTTTACAGGAACGTCTTTTGACTTGGAGAGAAAAAAAGCAAACCAAAAGCTAACTAAAGACTGTAGAGGATAAATAAGCACAGTATATATTTCATTATTATATGAATATATATTTTGTATGTATTTTAAACACAAACAACGAACAACATGTTAAGCCAGGGAATACTGTAGGTCCATAAATTGCAAAAACATTGTGTTATCCAAATACCACTAAGGATTCTGGGTCAAATTTGGTTGAGTTTAAGCACATAAGGGCCTGTTATGGCCAAGCCAAAAGTAGCCCAACTGTAATTAAAGTTTCTAAAGGCATTTGGAAACTGTGGTAAAAATTTCCCACATACAATCACAGCCTGTGCGGCATTTAAATTTTGGGCCAAAGCGACTCAGCGGTAAGCTCTGCTATAAAATGTGGCTTCATCAAGGCTGACTTGTGGCTGCGTTCTGGTTGTCAGATTCCGAGTTCATCACTGTCATTCCATAGGAGTGTGTGGGCCAGGTCACATGGAAAGTATGGCTCACACCTGGGTATTATGGCTTTGCCATAAGGGCTTTAAATATGTTAAAATAAATTGAAACAGACTTGTGAAATAGTTAGACATTGGGCTACATGGCATGTTTTTTTTTTTTTTTTTTTTTTTTTATATATTTGTCGGATTGTGTCTGTTATAGCACTCGTAAACATATTGTACACTACAAGTGTAGAGTAAGCATCCTGGTTTAGAGTATTTATGGAATTCAAGATCTTGGACCAACACAGTCCAAATGCAATCAAGTTTCCGAACTTTCAAATGTTTTGCTTGAAGATGCTATCTCATGAATCCATCAAGTATCTGTATCCAATTCCATGGCAGTATACGGGCCACATGAAGATGTAACCCGGAACTGAGCCATCACTCATTTACTATGGCTTCTGTGACGCCAATACTGCAGACCGCACGATAACAACTACAGCTGATGGTGTAGCATTGCTGAATAACTAACCTCTACTTCTCCAGTCTCGTTTTCTTTCAGAACGAATGAGAGTTTGTCTAGATCAGGTCCCGCCAGCAGGCGAAGGAGCAACGGGTGCTCAGAGTCTGGAAGCTTCTGGAAAAGATCTGGGATGCACAGGAAGAAAGATTAGTATGTTTTATTAGTATGCTCAAGGCGACTGGATAAAGCGTGTTAAAGTCTAGACATCACTTATATGTTATAGATGGCTTTATTAGATCTTACAGCTGGAGACTTGCTCCCACAGATATCTGCTTACCCTGTCCATGGCGGTGCACTTGCTTGAAGAGAGCAAACTTGCGTGGATTGTCCTGCACTGTGAACTTCCGGAGCAGGCCCTCGATGACCTCTTGGACTGTGGTGGTGCTGCTGACATGGAGTTGCTTTACAGCTTCACAGGGCAGATAGAAAGATGTGCGTTTGTCTGAAATATCGGCTTCTTCTGAGCTGTTCTCCGAGTTCCCTGAGCTGTTCGGGTCCTGTGACAGCAGTGTGACCGGCCGCCGCAGCTTCAGGTGGACCTTAATGAACCCGTTGTACGTGCCATCAGTAGCCTGAGTGAAGAAATAAACAGAGTGTATTAGTGATGACCGATACAAAATATAATGCAAATGCAAAATGTCTCAAATTGCACACTAATACAGTGCCTCACTAATGTTTGTGCCTCTTTTACCATGGAACCAAGGAGCATGGGAAAACATTAGCTGAGGCTATCTAATAAAAGACCCAAAAAAAAAAACGCTGCTTGATGCTAAAAATTAATTGTAAAAAATACTCAAACAAAGTAGAGCTACTAATAACCGACTTAATTACAGTAACAAGGTGACTGAACTTTGAAACACGAATGCACCCTGGTAGGCAAACCAGTGCACACGCATTTACACCTAGGGGCAAATCCAGAGTAGGCAGTCTACCTACCAGCATGTTTACGGCAGGTGGGAGGAAACTGAGAATGTAGAAGAAACCCATGTGAACACAAGGAAAATATGCAAAACTTGATCGAATGGGGGATTTTGGAGCTGTGAGATGGCAACGCTACCCGTTATGCCACAACGCCTCTTTAATTTGATTTATTTAAAGAAATATCCTAATTAGTCTTCAATACTTTGCAAAATAATGAACTACATGTAGAACTAATATCATCATTACATCAGTATTTATAGTAGGATCGCATTGTGTTAATAGCTAACCATATTTTTGCTAACTTGCTAAAGTAGCTAGCATGATAACTAGTTACCATGCGAACTAGCAAAGAGATGAAAGAAATGAAATTACGTCATGTACAGATGGAGTAGTTATGTTGTACATGTCTTGACCTGACTACCGAATCAAAGGTTTGTAAGAAATGTAGAAACAAAGAAACAAACAGTGCTAAAAATGTTTTAATGTTAGTGTCTGGATTCTGTTACATGCTGTTGACTTGGAGAGAAAAGTCTGTACTTACTAATTTCATAATTTCATTATTTTCAGATCCTTTCGAGTTGTACTCTTCTATCTTTGCCTTGACCTCTTCCTCGGTGAGGGACTGTTGGTTCTCCTCTTCATCCTCTTTAGTGGTGTTCTGAAATGAATGAAAACACATTTAAAACTTGTTATTGCTATATATCATGGTAATACCTTAATTATGGTTCTTCTTTTGAAACCATGGGGGATTTTGTACTCTGAAAACCTTAACCACTTGGCATTTTTTTAATGTGTTGGGACAGGAATCTATGCAAATCAATTTTTTTTTTTTACATGTTTCAGAAGCACTTTACAAACAAACAAAGGTACAAATTGAATGCTTTACTGCAGTCTTTCTTTGTGAAGTTACTGGAATTACTGTGAATAACATGACAGATGAAACTACACCACTTTGGCTCAGATTATGGTTTTTATGCTGAACACAGAAACGTGGAAGGCGCTGTCTAGAGGTTTGACCATTCTGGGCTACTGTAGCGGCGCAACATGGCGGCTCCGAGGAGGAAGACCTGCTCCCTATGTAGATATCAAGGGCTCATTCTAAGCATACAAAAACACAACAATCTGTACAGGTAATTACACACTAATGAAAACGGATTTATAAATATCATATTCCATTAATGCTAATAGATCTGCTAAACCCTACACAAGCACTTTAACGTAGTACTTTAGCTCTTACACCAAGCTACTGATGGGCATAAGCCTTTTGGAGTGCTGGATTAACATCTCCATAAACCCTTTCATGCCATCCCCAAAGGAAAAAAACCAAACTCTGGATGGAATTGACAACACCACAAATGCTTTCGGACCAAGCATTAAGTTGCGCTGTAATGACAGATTAGCCATTAAGTGTACGATGCTTTTATCGATTCTTCCTACTTAGGGTTTTAATAACACCGCAATACAGTGTGTGTGTGTGTGTGTGTGTGTGTGTGTGTGTGTGTGTGTGTGATGCTCGTGATGTTGACAGAAACCAGAAAAGGTCTTTGCAAAACACCTGTTATTATGTGTTCGCTGCAGTACTAAAATAATCTCAATAAAACAGACAAATTGGCTGGCAGCTTCAGCTCTGCATAACATCATATACATCATAATTCCCATATTAGTACATAATTAAAGTTCTTCTTGTTTCAAGCATTAAAGGAATGAAATAAAATGAATCTAAAAAAGTGTTTCATTCCACTGACAAGGTTTTTTTTCCTTTATTTTTACCAGTATATTAAAACGTAATAAGGAAAAAATGTAATGGCATGAGCATCTGCATGATTTATCTAGTTTATTAGGACAGTCGCAGGTGTTATTTTTTTTTACTATTCCTAGCATGTCCTGAACATGTAAGTAGTAGATTTCTGTTTTTACATATTGATCAGGAATACAATATATACAGGAGTATCAGGGACAATGTGTGTGCATAGGAGTATGTTTTTTTGTCCACATATGGATAGGAATATACGATAGTTTTGACCTTGTGGGGCTATTTGGCTGGTCCGCAAGGAAAGGAAAGCTGCTTGGTTTAAACAAGAATTAACCTTAACCCTCAGTGAGTCGGCGACAATGTCCTACTCCAGTATATCGCCAACTTTTTGAGAAATAAATCTCATCCATACCATTGTACCATTACAATACCAATACCATTCCCTTTTCTTCAGATACACTATGCAACATTCAACCTATGATCTACTGTATCTCCGTCACTTGACTTTTGTCATCTATCTTCCCTCTATGACTCTATTCTTGAATTATTCATCCTCCTAAAAACATTATATAACATACACCTATGTTCTTCACTAAATATGTCAGACTCTAGAAAGACGACATGACAACAGGAGATGTTTTCTCTTTTAAAAATCCCCTTTGTGCAGAGAAATCATCTGTGGGTGGTACTGGTGTGTGTAGATCATAGCTGCTACCGAATGAATCTTAGCAACAAAAAACGAAGCTGGGATATTTTTAGTTGCTCTCTACGTCCTTTGTAATCTAACGTGTTTTTCTTTTCTTTTTTTTCTCTCTCTCTCTGAAAGATGTGAAAAAAAATGGGCTCATTTATTCAATGAAGATCCTCAGGGCACAATTTTTGCTTCATGTCATTGAGCAGAGAGGAACACATCAGTGCATGCATTCACACACACACACACACACACACACACACACACACACACACACACACACACACACACACAGTTTGCAGTGTATTGTGGGTTTATGTGCTAGATTTGACTGATGGAGTCAAGATTGAGGAATGAAAGAGAAAAAGGGAGACAGCAAAACCTCGACAGAAGAAAAAGATTGAAATCTTGGATCAGAAATGTGCATGTTGCTTTTTTTTGTACCACAAGAAAATATGGCTTAATAAATGTTCGTGTAGGAAAATATGACTAAATCACACATTAATGTATCTAAATTAAATGCTATTTTATTTGGCTGCAAGAATATGTGCACTAGATTTCAGCTTTGGTGATGCTTTTACATCTCTAGCCTAAGCTCCTATATATACAGGGTTTCCCTCCTGGTATCCAGGCACTGGCTTTTTTTTTCCATCAGCAGGACAAATAAATAAAAAAATTACAGCCCACTGTCGCACTGCAGATAAAATCAACATTCAATAATTTCTTTTCCGTCATGTATTTCTATGTGAAGCAGAAAATGCTGATAATCTAAGGAATAAAACCAAAAGTGGAGTTACTGTTACCACCCCTAAGTGTTTTATCCTTTTTATACCACAATTGGCAATCTGCCAACAGTTGCAATAATTTCTTAATTAAATGTCTATTTATTAATACAGGTCATACTTTTTTTTTTTATCCATTTATAGTTACATTTAATGCTATGAACCATCTGGAAAATGAGTTCCTTCCTGAGATTACTAACGTTTTAACAGCCATAAACAGTCGTTTCCTCACCGGCCTCTGTGTTTTTTTTTTTTTATTATAGTAATATGCATTAGGAAAAAAGAGCTCGTCATGTTAAAATAGAATCTGGAAAGCAAAACGTCTTTTGTGCTGAATTCTTTCCAGTGTCTGAAAAAGCTTAAACGTACAGCTTTACTCTGACTAAGAGAGTAGCGGAAATTCCTGGCAGAAATGTTAAATAAACGTTTCCTTGCAGAAAAACCTCACCATATCAGTGATTATGCAGTATTTAAAATCTGTTTACTTGGAGCCGACACCTACAAGTCACTATTTTAATGTGTTACTACAGAAATCATAAGGTATTAGGATGAGTGTGTTTAATATAAACTTTGAGGTTCACCTGCTGTTGAAATTGAAAATCTCTGGCCAATCAGAATTAAGCATTTCTGGATTTAAGCACTGCAATATACATCATAATATATACTGGTGCTTACTGTATATTGGATGATCCAACCAGTCAATGGATGTTAATTCACTGTGTCAATACACTTGATAGGCTGTTTGAATTTCATCTTAGAAAAGTGTACAGATGTACAGTATACAAACACATAGAACCAGTGAACCAGTTTCTCCATCATAATTTCAGGACTAGCAGTACCAGGAAGAGGGCAGAGGAAAATCGATTCGTTTCTCAAGCCACTCTGAAGCCATGGAGCGAAGCCAGAACGCAGCTCCAATAACACTGCAGCCTCAGCATTTCTCTACCAGGCCTATTGATTACAACTGGCTGAAGAGTAAAACGTGCAATAAACTGCAAAATATTGGTTTCATTAACAGCATTAACGATTGTGTTTTTCTGTGCTTACTGAGCCATCCTTAAAATACAACAGTTCACGTTTCAGGAGTTAAACGTCATGTTAAATCTGACATGGAACAGATGACATGGGTTTGGCCTGAAATGCTCAAGTGGTATTATATTTGAAACATCTATATCTACTTCAAGTCAAGTAGCTCAGGTCATCATTTCTCTAAATACGCTCAGTAAGTGAGTATAGGCATCATAGCCATCTTTAAACGCCTTTAAAACTTTGCACCTATTATAGGGGGAAAAGTCAGCACTGTGTATCAGTTATACACAGAACACTGATATCTGTATTGTATGAAATGTAAAAATATAATCAGTGCATCTCATAGTTATTAATAACTATACTATATAGTGTTACTATTTTATATTTCTGTATAATTGTATATCATTGTTGATCATTCTGATATTGCGACATGGTTATACATTAATATCTTATAGTGAAACTTCGCACTGTTGCCTCACAGCAGGAAGGTTCTGGGTTCGAACCTTGCTCCTGGTTTGAGAGTTTCTGTGTGATGTTCTCTTCGTGCTTGCATGGGTTTGCTCCGGGTGCTCCAGTTTCCTCCCCAAGTCCAAAGCCATGCGGATTAGCCTAACTGGCTACTCTAAATTGCCCAGTGAGTGTGAATGGTTGTTCGTCTCGGTGTTATCCCCAGGATAGACTGACGACCTGCCCATGGTGTACCCGCCTCTCGCCTGAAGTCAGCTGGGATTGGTTCCAGCTTCCCCACAACTCTGATGGATTAGCGGTATAGATAATGGATGGATGAATATACTTCACGCAGGGATGGCTGGTCTAAACGGGGTAGCAGGGATAAATCCCCCATGCCTTTGTAAAAGGGTTTTGCCATCCAAATCAGTTTAGTTTCTGTTAAAAAATCTTACATTGGATTATTTTGGACTTTTGTAGAACCAAGAGCAACGGCGCCACCGGTGGTCATAAGAAAATTACACAGACTGGTATGAAGGGTCAAGGCTGGGGCTGATTTCATTCATGCCCAAGCTGTAGATTCATGCATCAGTGCCAGTTATAGGTGAAATGCCTCCTAGATTTCACATGAATTTGGAAATCACCCATCTTCACAACTTTGCAACTGCCTATCTGTGTTTACTGCGTTACTCAGTCGTCATAGAATCGTTGCCAGGATGTTGACACATTCGATTTTAGCCTTCCATGTAATATCACAACCAGCCAACCACAATGTCCTGAGTCATCTGTTACTCAAAGACATGTGAATTTGGATGTGTGGTGAATCTTCATGCTCCTTCCAGCCAGGGAGTTGGAATTGACACATTCCGACTATTCTCTCAGGAATTCCTGCATTTGTGAGCAGAGCTAAATATAGCTGCCTCCCACCCTTCCTCTAGCCTGAGATGAGAAAGTGTTGCTGATTAGAACAATGGAGTGGATGATGAGGTAAAGTTCTCAAGGTTTCTGCTTTTGCATCCATGAAATGGCTTCAGTGAAGGGAAATCAGAGCAGGAGAGTAAAAAAACCAGGGAGTTTACATTAAGCATTGCAGAGAGACAGAGACAGAGACAGACACAGAGAGAGAGAGAGAGAGAGAGAGAGAGAGAGAGAGAGAGAGAGAGAAATTTATGTGGTATGGAGTACTGAGGGAAAAATGGTGCAGGAAGAAAAAAAAACATGATGCTGCAGGGAAGCATCAAGCTGTCACTTTATAGTAGCAGACTTGTAAATGGTTGCCTAGTTCTCACACACTTGCGCACACACTCGCGCACACACTCGCGCACACACTCGCGCACACACGTTCATGTATGCGATCTCTAGATAGAGAGTGCAAATTCATGTGAGAATAGGCTTCATTTCATTTTAAGTCTGCAGATCGTTCAGAAGCTTTCATACCCCTGCCTTTAAATTCAAATTGCAATATTCATGAAATCCGGTATGTGGCTGCGTGTTATACTGTAAATGAAATTCAAGCAGTGCACAATCAGAAAACTAACCTGTACCTTTCCTTGTCACTTGGGGTGGTACTCTCAAGACTACATCTTTTGTACTTGTAGTGTATATGAATGCAGTGTACATTTAAGCTACCTCTCTTGGACATTTATCTAGGTTTTAGAGTAATTCTTTTGTGGTACTCACTACATGCACATTTCCAGGTAAGTGATAAGGAAAGGGAAGGTCTAGTACCCATTTTTCTGAGAATGTGGGTTTGAATGACATAATAGACCATGAGGGTACACATGCTGTGTGTGTGTGTGCGTGTGCGTGTGTGCGCATGTGATTGTGAATCAGCGGGTGTTGCGCAGTATCTTCTTGCCCCATGCATGTCTCCCCTGCTTACATTATTTTGTGCCACACTGAGACTGACCCACATTTAGTACATACAATACTTAAAGGTCCACTTGTATTAGCAGAAATGGAATATAATATCATAAATACGTTTTAGTTATTAGTAATTAGTGTATAATTACCTGAAACTACGAGTCATTGTGTTTTTGAAAGTTTAGAAGGAAGCACGAGAAGGAAGATGATGAAGAAGAAAGAAGAGGTGCTGGCTGAAGCTGGCTAACAAGCTTAAAAAACCCCCATTTTGAAAAATGGAGGCTCATACTTACGATTTAGCACAGAAAAAGCAAGGGAGTGTGAATGTTGAAAGTACGCTCCTGGCACCTGTACGTTCCAGCCAGTAAAGGGAGGGTAACGGAGCGGCGTTCAGTCGGTTGCAATCGACTGAATCCTACATAGTTGGCCTTATGCTACATCATATGAATTTATTTGACGGCCACTCAAATCAATTAATTTGTACTGAAAACGAGGGAAAATTTGAACCTGTTAACATTTGAAAGATTCCAGATTTTTAACCACAAATCAGCAGCTTCCAATTTTGTTTTGTAAAAATAAAAATCTGTAAAGATATCAACATTTTTCTTTTTTTAATAAAAAATCACTACCTACGATAGCTTAGAAAAGTGTATGGTGACATTATTTAGCACAGTATCAATATCATATCATTATATTGCCCAACTGTTTTTTTTTATCATATTTAACTATGAGGTTGTCTTTGTAAACAGGCCACAACCTGTGGCACCTGCAGCACAGCTTTATACAGCGGAACTAAAGACCAGCGAGGCCTCGATCACTTCCTCCAGCTCCAACTGCCTCCATCTTACTGTGTCTCACCCATAGGAAGAAAAAAAATCGATGTATTTTCTCTATATTGTCAGCAATGAAATCATCTCCGGTAGCTGCAGTAGAGATCTCACACACAAGTTAATGTGCCAAGTTCATTCAGACACTACAAGCATACTAATGTATATTTGGAGAGATGTACAGTTTACTTTTCATATATTGTTATATATTATATAAGGGAGAAATGCACACTAGCATACTTTTTATATACAATGCTATCAATTTTTAAGTATACTTACCCAAGTATTCTAATTCCAGTATACCATATTAATAAAATTAAGCATTAATACTGTTTATGAACACTACTTAGTATACATTTCCAATTATTATTTAGATGTAATAATGCATTTATAAAAAGTATTTCACTATGCTAAATACTCAGGTTTAATTAATTATTCTACAGTAACCAATATAACCAATGAGTGGTGAAAGGGCTCCACTGGGTTCTGCTCAGCCAAGACCAGGAATCTGAGGTTAGCGGACACTTGAAACAGGACGGTTTGAAGATTGGAAAAAGAGCATGTGACATCTGTCTCTTTCACTCTTACTCATTTCGGTTCAGACATGACCTGGTTTTTCTACCATGCACAGCTGCAAGGTACTAGAAACTGCAAAAACCTTTTGAAGTGCACCAGACTGTCGACTGATGTCTTTACACCAATCGACCAAACCTTAACTGAACTCGACCATGCTGTTTATTATTTGACCACATTCTTTTGGAGTTTTTCAAATTAAATGCCGAAGGTTGTTCTAAAAAAAAAACATGAATTTGAAAGTCTCCACAATGACACCTGAGGGTGTAAGGTAAGTCCATGATGCATAACAAAGCACATCTGTGATGCGATCGGGACAAATATCACCTTCCATAAGTTATAAGTGAAGGGTTTCGTCAGTTCCAACCTTGAGCTCAGCACATGGTGTCTTGAGCTGATTAGGTAACACGTTGCCCTCAAAGCCATCCTCAGGCCACGTGGAAGCTATTCTGAAGCTGGCAGATCCACATCCTCTTTCCTCATATATACAGCTACAGGATGTGAATTACTGGGTAACATATGGAACGAAGTTATACAACAATATTGTCTTTAAAGTTGAGTCAGTATGCATGCATGCATGACAAAGCCCATTTATCAATGTCACAGCATCTTGAATATAGCCGTATTTAACTCCAGAATAATATTATTTACTAATGTTATAGAAAACTCCCCATCTTGCACTAGCATTCAGGCATTCTATCTTGGGGATGTTTTGGAAAGCAATACTAAAAGCAGAAGTTGTATATGGCTGAATTTTGAGTTAGCTTAGGCTAATTTGTGTCAAAGTTGCTGACTAGCTTTAACAGAGCAGGCGGAAATCACTTCCTGTTTGACTTGATTGGTGTTGCTAATGCAATGGTCTTATAGCCACAGTGAGGGTGAGGCTTGTTTATCTCAGTGTAGAAGCTGTGGGTCACTTCCTATTACAACCGAAGACCTGAAATACTCACGTACTTCATGCCATACTGTGTAATTTTCTTACCCAATTCAGTACAATAGTACTTCTGCAACTGCATGACAGTTACGCTATCTCGCTCTCACCTGATATACGAGCTCTTTTCCTCCTGTTTCTACAGAGATACAAATGTACCGCAGTGTCGACATGACGCCGGTCTCTGTCCCCTTCCCACACACACACACTCATTACTGGGTCAAGCCAATGGAGGAAGCCATCTCTCTGTTTATATTTCATATCCTTGTAAATGAGCAAAACTTGATCATCTGCACGGCTGTTATGCATCATCGAAAATGTAAAATATTGTCACAAACACACACACTATAAACACTAGTGTAAAGCTAATTATGCCATGTGTTTATTGATGCATTGCCACTGCACCAACGCAGCTTGGCCACCACATGCTCCACAGAACAAGGGTGTGTTTTTGGTGTACAAACTGCTCGTTTCATAAATCACTTCATACTAAAGCCAGCAGCTACAGCAGCACGTGACCGTCGGCTGTAGTGGGTTTGAAATACAGACTGCCAAAAAATGCCCGTGAGTCCAGGATCATTTTTAATAACCTGCCATTACAGCGTAAAAAACGCTTTATAGCTTGCTATACCGGTATTTCTATAAGCATCCTCCAGTTTTACTGCTTTAAGCCACCGAGCATCATAAATCTAAAGTCAATTCTCTTCGGTGTGTGTGCATATGCACATTATGTTCCGTTCCAAAACTCCACGCATAGAGATCCTTAATATTTGTGTACCTTTCCCTATTCAAATGTTTACAACTGGCTGTAACGATGATTTTTCAGGGGGCGGGGCTTTTCCGATTGTTTGTAGAAGTCTGTTTGCTCTGCACAATGCTTTCTGTTTGAGTGTTGGGTTAGCTCTAAGGTTTGGTGTCCAGCATGAATTATACATGGGAGGAAATTTGGTGCTGATGTTCGGTGTGTGCCATATTTGTGCAAGCTCAGGTGAATGAATAATGGGTACAATGTTACTGGAGCTAGTAAACAGCACAGAAAGGGTTGTATGTTCCATTTTTTTGATGCTGTTCAAATTCCAAATATTGCCCAAAATATGATGCTGTACTGATAGGTTTAAGGATATAAAAAATAGCTTTGCTAGAATATAACCTTAGAAATACTGGAGCTCACTATGGTCTAAAGATGAAATCTGATCTGGAGCTAAGGTTACACTACCAGTTCTACAACAATAACCTTAACTCTAAACTGGCAACCAGAGCTACATAGACAGCGCCATCCTAGCAACCAAAGTCACACAAAACCCACATCCTGGCAGCCCAAACACTGTATGATCTTTCTAGCTTTTGCAACAACAGATCTATTAGTTAGACACCATGTAACCCTTAAAAGCAAATCACGTGATCAACAAAACCTTGTACACATAACCTACCCTAAATTGGTCACTCACACTGTTTCTAGATAGCGGCTGAATAATTCATGGTATGAACAAGGATCTCTTCAAACCTGACACTACTGAGGCTGAGGTAAGCCTGGTAAAGGATAATTCAAAGGTTTGGCTTGATAGTGTTTGCTTAATTTGAGAATATAATGTTTATAAATGCTCAATGCAATTTTTCAGATGGCAATACAACACCAAATCCATAATCCAGTTTTCAAGGTAGACAGTAAATAAGCTGGAAGTGCACCTCCGTTGTAAAGCGAAATGCCAGCTGCCTGTGCACGTTATTCATCTCACCGTGGCATCTTAAACAAATAAATTAGTCTCAGTGTCAATTGAGCTTACGTAACACAAGTGCTAGTACGTTTTGGGAAAGTCGGTCCATTGGGAAAACACAAGAGTCTGAAGAATGTGAGCTCAAATTTAGGGTGTGTCACGAGACCTAGATTTTATTTAAAATCGAATATATTCTTACACAGAAGCATCTTCATCTTCACACTAAAAGACAATAAGGAAATGGACGTGAGGTGTGTTATTACCTCTTCAGCCCACTCCTTTTCTAAATTCCCCACTATAGCAGCTCAAGGACACAAGAAACACTTTATGATATCATTTCATGCCGAACATTTAAAGCTACCATATGAACAACAGACCATCCAAGGGTTGTACGTACGCTATTTACGTAAGTTACAAAGTTGCTGTTGTCAAAATGAGCATATTTTAGTCACACAAACGAAACACAGAAGGGGGGAAAACTTCCCCAACTCAGAGGTTTCATTTGGGTAAGACCGTCTTTGTTCTCATGTTGAACTTTCCACCGAGACAATTTCCATCATCAAAGCAGTAGAGACGTTTTTCCAACATGTAAACTTCGGGAGGCTATGTAGGAAAGTACACGAGAACCATCTTTTGAAAAAAAAACAAAAAACAAAGAAACATAAAATCCACATTTTATTTGATAAGAATTAGGATAAGAACCAAAACGGAGCATCAAGGCATCATTGCTGTAGCTTGAGAAACTTGAAAGAACACAGCCTCATTTCCGCACTACGCAACTGTCATCTAATAAGAAGCACTTCTCTGTTTCAGTGTATCTCCATAAACATACACTCTTTACACGTCTACCTCTTTCCCCAGCATTACCTTTTCCCGTTGCTTGGCCTGTGCTCGGCGGAAGAAGGTGGTCTTGGCGGTGAAGAAGGCGGAATCATCGTTCTCCTCGTCCAGGCTGCAGTAGCCGCTGCTCATGCTATTGCTACCGGTCATTTGCGGGGCCTCCAGCGGCCCCTGGCACCATTCCAGTCTCCGGGCAGTGCAAGAAGTAGAGATACGACCAGGAGATGAGGAACTGCTTCAAATAAGTGGCCTGGACTCTGCTGAGGGGACCGATGGAAATCTGAGAGCAGGAGAGTTGAAGGTATCAGAGTACTTCCGCGTATCACTGCTGGGGGTTGCGGAAGAGCACAGAGGAGACCTCGGTTCCTCTTTCTGGCAGGTCAGCAAGACAAGATCTCATTGGAAATGAGAAGAAGTGGCTTTTCAGCTCAGTCCTTGAAATTTCAAAATCCACAGCCACTCAGATCGCTGCTCGTCAATCAGCTGAGAGAAGGAAGGAAGAGGAGGATATGTCGCTGCGAAGTGAAGTGCTCATGCAGGCATGCAGGCTGCGTAAGCTGGGGTTGATGAATGAAGCTCCGGCGAGTCAATAAACGATGCGGTTCTGGGTGAAATGTGCTTGTAGTGAGTAAGGCAGTTAAGGCTGGGAATCAACCTGCTTACTGCCTTCCTGCCTGCTTTACAGAGAGCGTGAAACAGAGCAGAGCTGACGTATTACTCCCTCCCTCTCTGTCATCTCTCTCTCTCTCTCTCTCTATGCCTTGCTCTACCATCAGTGGTTGAGTCTGCTCCCTCCCCTGTCTCTCTTCCTGCATGCAACTGCTCAACCATAGCCACTTCCTCTTAATGAAGGAGATACACTCTCACAAACACTGACACAGACAGAGTGAGAGACAGAGAGAAAGACACATACACCATACATGATCCAATCTGCATACAGTCCTATTTTACATAACATCTAATATGCAAAGTGCTGGTTCTCTGGAAGAAGAGCAAATATGGCTGAATTTCAAGTGTTGCTAAATGGAAGTGTAGCCATTTACACAAGCAGGCTGAATAGAGGAAGCTTTGATGGCTGCGCCAAAAAAAGCACACTTCATTATAATGAGCCTTTGAAAAAGCCACAGGTAGAATTTAATGGCCTTCGTAGTGTATTGTTACATTTTGCATTATTAATTCATTCCAATGCTGTTTGGGCTGAAGTATGGCCGTCACTTACAGTAATACTGACACATACAGTATGCCTGCTCCTGTGAGAGACGTAACACACACTGAAAGTCAGCATACACACATGTACATAGGTGTAAAATCATCAAGGAACTTGCACACAAGCTGTATAAAAATGCCAACTTGCCCAAAAATGAGACAGTGCATGATTTTTTAAACCTGAATAAATTTAATAAGTATGTTTTGAGGACTGTGGAGAACTGGCGACCTGCCCAGGGTGTACCCCGCCTCTCGCCCGAAGATGCTGGGATTGGCTCCAGCTTCCCCGTGACCCAGATAGATAAAGCGGTATCCAGATAATGGATGGATGGATGGATGGATGTTTTGAGGAATTTGTTAAAAAAATGTTTGAGCAATAAAAAGTGAATAATCAAATGAGTATACAAGATTGCCGGTTTTGATGGATTGGTCAGAAGGTGTTTTTTTTTTTTTTTTATAACAGCAGCTAGTGGGTTTATTATTAGTGCTTATTGTATAGCTAATTTAATCTAATAGCGTTTAATTATCATTTCTATAGAAACCACCCATTCACAGGGATTTGCATACAAAAAAAATCTACATAATGTAAAATATGTGATAAGCTTTGTAAAAGGCAGTATTTATTAACATTCAAGTTAATAATCCCCAGTGAGAGTGCTTTAAGTTTTTGACCAAGGAAAAATCTTAAGTATGGAGGACTAGGAAATACTAGAAATAAAACACTTTGGGACATGCTGTTATAAGAAAATAATAATGGTATCTGTAACCCTACTTCATTACACCACTCAGTTGTTGATTGTTTTCCTATAACAGCAGGCACGGCCTGTCACGTTTCCTTCCTTACTTACTTCCAAGAAATGATGATAATACAATAAAATGGAAACGTCTGTTGTTGTTTGGGGTCTGTACGTTCACTATGGCTTGTGGATTTGCTTTTTCTTTCTTTTTTTTTTTTAACTTAAATACTACATGCTCTCATTTTCAGCAGCAAATTAAACTGCTGTATTTTGCCACTTTTCATAATTCCTATAATGGCGTTTTTCTCATCCTTTGACACACCAAACTGTTACATGAATGAAATGCATTCATTTTGGGATGCAACGGCTTTAAACCTGACCGTTGCAAAGGCATTACAAAAATAAAACGTACACATCTGCAGGTTATAGATTACATGACTGTTGACCTCACTTAAGGCCCCACAGGCACCCCTGGACTTAACCTTTAACCCTGACCTTGAGTAGTTACGCCCAGCTGAGTACAGCATAAAGAGGGAGTAAACACTTCTCAACGCCAGTCTGTGTGCCATTCAGCATGGCTCATTATTAACCTCATACCTCAGAGATATATCACTTCGTACTGAAAAAGAATCAGCAATATCCTCTCTTTGCTTGTCCATAAGCAGACTTGCTTTGTCCACCCTATGAACTATATTTTACTGAGTGTGATGAAAAGCCCTGGCTCAAAAAAAATAAGATAAAGTGACGAGCTCTTTCAATAGAGGGTGGTTGAAAGCCACTTTCGATTTCCCATGTCACAGCTTTACTCAATTCTCATTGAGCGATAGCTAAAGCCTTGGAGACAGGCCAGTATTCTTGTCTATTCTGTCAATGCAGCAAAACGTCTTGGCTCTTTGTATCCCAAAGCAATGACAAATGTGCCTATTAATGCTGCTGGATGATTTTGTGTGCATGTGGCTATAGATAAAAAAAAAACTTCTGTTTCAATAAATACAGACAAATGAGCTGAAGCCAAGGCCTTCTGTTATATTACCATAATCGATGAGATGGTTGATGGCAAGAAGATGGAGGAGACGAAGATTGCTCTCCTGGGGGTTTGGTTATTGACTGGGCCAAAGACGAGGGTCCCTGCCCTGCGTGGCATCAATATACTGTAGCAGAGCTGGAGGAAATGTTGGAGGGGCTTTCTGCAAATTGCTGTTAAGGAAGATAATCAATCCCATGAAAAACTAGGCAGGATTGCTCCTCCATAGAAAAAGCCTAAGAGCTGCAGGGGTATGAGATTGGATGGATAGAATAGAGAGTTCACCAGCCAGAAGCCAGAGCAAATCTGCTGCCAAGTTTCACCGAGATGAATACTTCATGCCCATTTGTTATGACCAGATATGGGAATTGAACTGAAAAAATGTCAGAGCAATAGCAGCATCATATCGTACTGATGAGTATAACTTAAAATAAATCCAGATCCACAGCTGTTGGCCAGACTCCGAGGTCGCCTTTTTGTTTTTCGAGCTTCATGACCAAACAGAACCCAACACTCTACGTTCCATAATAACAGCTGTAGGGTGTGTAGAACCAGTATGTGTGGGTGTGCAGGACATATATGACAAGCACGACGAACTGACGAAATCACTGGACCTCACTTCTGTAGAAAACTTATGGGATTATTCGGAACAGCAGGTGAAATACCAAAATAGGCCACCAACCCAAGCTGAAGTGCCAGTAGAAGAGGGTTAAAATTGACTGTAAATCTTGAGACACTGTTGTTAATCACTGATACTCGAGACTCAATATTAAATACAGAAAGCTTAGTCTTACATAATTATAGTACTAAATTATGTAACGCATACAAGTCCTCCATAGAAGTGAATGAGCGGTTACTATAGAAAGAATATCGTATTAGAATAAGCACAATAATATATTCCTATTGTTTGTCTTGAGGCCAGCACTACTGTCAGAGCTACTGAGGGCTTTCTGGTTTGGACAGGTCTTTGTCAATGACACTCAGTATCCAGTCTCTAATGATAGACTCCTCTTACACACTGGTGTTTAATGCAGCGTCAGATCCTTTACATGATCTGCGTTTCATACCCCTCTTTGGTAGCTAGGACACCTCGTGTCGCTCTCTCTCTCTTTGTGTTTAATAATGCACAGAGGTTCTAATTTCTTTCTCTGCCAATCGTATGCCAAGCTCCACGCCATGCAAGAAGCTAGTTTGCAAAGCTGCTCTCCATGCTCTATCAAATCTTGACAATATTCCCATAACCTCCCATAACCTATATATATATATATATCCATCCATCCATCCATCCATCCATCCATCCTCTATACTGCTTTATCCATCTGGGTCGCGGAGAAGCTGGAGCCAATCCCAGCATCTTCGGGTGAGAGGCAGGGTACACCCTGGGCAGGTCGCCAGTCCACCACAGGGCCGACACAGACAAACAACCACACGCGCTCGCATTCACACCTATGGGCAATTTAGAGTAGCCAATTGACCTAATCTGCATGTCTTCGGACTGTGGGAGGAAACCGGAGCTAACCACTGCACCACCGTGCTGCCCATATATATATGGTCAGAATATACACGTGCTGGCAGCTCCTGCAATTGGCTAGATTTGCTGTGATGCTAGCCATCAAACATGTCAAAGTGAAAGTATAGTGGTGCAAATTCACTTGAAATGCAATTTAACACTAAATGGCCATCTTTATCTCCTGATTATTATCTCCAACACTGAATGGCTAACATTATCTTCTGCGCTCACCGAGGACGAAAAGATCTCGAACATCACACCAATGTTGAGGAGCACTGACAGGAAAAGAAGGCCACAATGAGAGTGGTTTCATTGCAAATCTTTTTTTTGGCACAAAACACTTCACCATTACTAGACCAAGTTACAAGAAAGATATCAGAGATTTTTAAAAAATGTTTCTTGGGGAAAATGTTTGCTAACCACCAGTGCAAAGCTGTAAAACCAACTCTATGGACTTTCACAGTAAAACATGTTAATACTGTAATACATTTTAGATAAATATACTGTATGTAGGTGTGATGTGTCTGCGTCAGCCCAGTTATTGTAGAGCTCTGCCATCTGTAGTAGATTTTGTACAACATGTGCTAGTGATATTAAATACGTCAGCGAATTGGATCAGACTATAAGATAAAACTGATCTGATACTGATTCAGAATTTCAAGTACGTACTGTCTCCAACACTAACTCCCAGAAATGTACACCACAGCAACTATTCTCATACATACTGCGTATGGTGAAAAAATGTCTCAAAGTATGATATCGCTCCGAAAAAAACAAAATGTTAGAAACTCTTTCTGTGAAAGAAAGATAGAGAGAAAGTGTTTGAAGTCCAGGAAGATTTCTACATCTCATGTGAATTAGAATACAAACAGGAAATAGAGACTCTAGGAAGTTAAGAGCTTCGATAAGCATCAGCCCAAATACACAGAAACACAGAGATAATACCAAGAAGCTGCTGGAGCCTCTGCATTTGCTGGAACACGTCTGAGGGTCACACAATACTCATGTGTACATATGTGTACACACAAAGGTGTGCATGTTACCGAGTGCACATTCATGTTTGTGGTTTCTACGCGTGAGACAGGAAAAAGGAAGTCGATTTCGAAAAGGCGCAAATAGGTTCTACAAACAGATTAAAAAGGAAATGAAGTGAAAGAGCTAGTCAGTAAAAAGAAGTGAATTACTATAGATTAGCAGAGTAATACAGGTTCCATAAATAAAACGCACAAAAACACTTTCACAGAGTTTGAAGTTAGAGGAATATGCTGTGTTTAATAATGAACATGGCTGAGTGCATCAGAGGCTATGGGTGCCAAAACTAAATACTAATAGTAATAGCTAAATCGGTAGCAGAGTGAGTGCAGGACTATGGGATAGAAGGTTGGGCTTGTATAACAGCGTGATTACGGTAAGGCACTTTCCGGGAACATAATGCACCCTTTTCAAAGGAAACATGAAATGACAGTGAAAGAGAGAAAGTGTGAGAGGAGATACTGAGGAGATGTGGCACAGCAGAGATGCACAGTGCAGGTAATATGGTGCAAATGATATTTTGTTAGATAACGATGTAGAGAAAAACAAGCCAGACATTGTCCTGCATTGTCGTAATGTCCTACGCTGATTCAATACGTACAAAAATACATTAGTAAAATGGAGATAAAGAATCTCTGATCATTTCAGCATTATAATTCAATCTCACTGCAGTTTGCCACACCTCTATCTAATTATACTCACACAATAGTAAAGTGCTTTATTGTCCCATGGCACGTTTTGTGTCTGAAACTGCTGTACATTGGGGCTGAGAGCTGACCTTAAGGTTTAATAAAACCTTTGCTGTAATGAAGTTGTGACGGGTCTTCATTTCCGTGTCCTTTCGCTAGCTCTTCTCTTTCATGTAAAAGTGGCAGTGGTAAGGCATTAGCTCGACAAGGGAAAGCTATGACACAATGGATGTCAATCTAGAAAGCATGTGGAGAACACAAAGCCTCTATGTCTAGCACTAATTGTGTTACTCCTTTAGATAATATGTAGCATGCTTTGTACTAAAGGTCTACAATCCAAATGAAAAAAGGGAAGCTTTTACAATTAGACCTCTAGTTATAGAGCGAGACTCTATACTCACCCTCTCATGGTGAGTAGGGAGGAAATGTGTGATGGGACAGGGTGATATTTTCTAATATATACAGTTTTGAAAAATGCATATTTTCCTGAACTGAAATATGAAATTTTGATTAGGCTTATGTCCATATCACTACAGCATGTAACTATCCAACAACATTATCAAAGATTGACTTTCAATCTGTGACTGACCACCATGTGTGTGATTGCGACTGACTACCTTTCGCGCCATTTTATGCCATTTTTCCATAAATAAAATGCAGAAAAACACTGTCACAGAGTTTGAAATTAGAGGAATATGCTGTGTTTTATAATGAACATGGCTTTCATGGCATGGCATGGCCTTCTAATGCCTGCTGGGGAACTTTAAATCTTAAAATACTGATCAAATAAATGAAGCGGAGTCAAACCTGAGACTGTTTAATACAATAATTTGATAATGTTTTCCACAATGATGGCAGGAAACCATAAGGGAAGGAATCCAACTTTTATTCCATCATCCTAACAAAGTTTCGATTACATAGTTTATTGAAGGCCAAGAACTTGAAAAACAACAGCTATGCTGATAAGCTCAGTTATGATTGTTGACAGTATATGAATGGCAGTGTGTTTGGGAAATGCTTCGATCTGACAGAGCTTGAGCAAGGATGCCATGGTGAATGGTCAAAAATCCAGATGTGCAAAGCTGATAAAGACATATAGCAGAAGACCTGCAAGGAGATTCCTCATTGCAGATTCAGGGGTGGAGCTAGATCTTACCCAATTCCTACTATAAGCACTACCCCAAAGCCTATCTCACACACACACACACACTTATCTAGCCTGAAACACCACACTATCTGGACATACGTCTCAACTTTGACCAGCTCCATCCAGGTAGGAGGTGCTGGAACAGGTCTGACTTCCACCCCATGGACTTTTTTGTTCTGCAGTGAAGGTACTTGTCCAGATGTGGTTCTGCCAAGTTTTGACCCATGCAACCAACATCAGCTTTTTTGTTTTATTAAACTTTGTGCCACAATAAAAAATATTTTCCTAATTAATTCCATTTCAGTTCCAGGTTGTAACCCCAAAATGAGGAACAGTTCAAGGGGGGGGTGAATATTTATGCAAACCACAGTAACTGCATATTACGTTCGAATCTTCCATAGTGAATATTTTTCCTTTAACTGTCGCATCAGGGGTTAATGAAGTTATTTCAGTGTGTAAGCTTACCTTCACCAGAGGTGCTGTAGAGTATGTCCTGCAGGGGGAGTCGGTAGGCGTCGGCTCTTTTCGGTCGTTTCCCTGGTTACAGTCGAGCTGAACATGGTTCTCGCACTCCAGGTGACAAGTGTAACTGCAGTCTGATGGATAAACACACACACAACACATCAGCAAAAGAACAGAAAAGAGAAAAAAATCCCCACACTGATCAGAAAACCAACAGATTTTAGATTGTAAAACACCAGATGGCAGAAAATGTCTCCTTATGTAGCTATGTCAATGTTTTTTCACTGTTTGTTTGAGAGATTATCACATACAGTACACTAATAATGTTGATACAAAAATCGTTTTGACATTGTGTACAGCTCCCCCTTGTGGGTATACTGTATATATGGCAGCTGCGCCACAAAACTGGGTTAAAAACCTGTGCAAGTGTTGATGGGGTTTCCAGTGTTAGAGGTAAAGCTATAAGTTTTCTATCACAGGAACGTATTCCAGACTGATGGCTTTGCAGTTTCACGGTAAAATGACAGGCTGCATTTTTTTGTCTTATTAACTTCAGGAGAGAAAAAAAAGTGACGCTGCTAACGATACAGCTGTTTATATCTGCTATAATGTAAGTAATAACAAGAACTAACTTGGTTCACAACATTAAGTGTAACTATAAATGGATAGAAAGTGTGGCATGTAAAACTCTAATAAGTTTTTTTTAGAAAAAGGCATTGTGTTTTATTCCCTACTTAAACTATTTAATCTTAATCCACTGCACTCATTCTTAAGGTGTAGTTTGACATAATGGTCAATAGATGGTGACAGATTCTCTCAGCCAGAACCCAGAGAGATCAGAAGTATGTGCTCATTAAAGCACTGGCATATCCCACTGTTCCACAAAGCTTGCCAAGACAATCTTCTTTGACATGAAGGTTACCCTGGCAGCGGAGCACATTTTCTTTTCCATTACTAGCCCACAGAGTCCTTTCTGAGATTTTATGAAACAAAAGCACACACATAATTAAACGTTGTCTTTTAGTAACCACAGTGTTGGTCGTAAACACTTAAGGAACTGCATTTGGCCTGATTTGGGGCCAGCTTCTGAATCCAAACCCCATCTTTTTTGCCTATTATGAGAGACGTAACAACATTGCTATCAGATCAGCTGAACACAACAATGAGGGGTACATAAACAAGGTAAGTGCAGAAAAAAAAATGGCCTTGCACTGAATCAACCGGGTTTAGTGAAATCCAATAAATTAAGAGCCTTGCACTGAATCAACCAGGTTTAGTGCAATCCATGGAACTAAAAACATCAACTCACAGCCTAGTACCTCAAGACACAATTGTAGAAGTGACACTCACTTGCCTTGGCTTCTATTTTGTTGTTTTAACCTAAATGGAGCCGTTGTTTGTGCGTTCCACTCTATGAGCAAAAATATTGTCAAAGTGATAGCAGGGTATCAAGATACAGCTTTAAGTCCAAGGTGAATTATCAGTATTGAACACATTGAGGCACATCTGGAAGACGAGCAGGGTGGATCTGCAAACTGAGAGGAGGGAATGCCTTAAACGCCACACGACACTGATAGCACCCACGGAAAAAAAGAGGTAACCCTTTTTTCACCAGTCACTGCGCATCGTAGGCCGGCATGGGTGTGAAATGGAGATTAAGAGAGCCTGTCCAAAGCAAACAGCATGATCCAGGATCAGGAAATGCGTATCTGGGAGGACTTCCATCCTGCACTGCCTTTCACCTTTAACCTTAGCAGCAGTTCATTCCAACTGGGCTTCAGTACAACACTAGCTTGATGCCAACTACTGGCTGCTCTTGAAATCACCTGGGATATAATACTAACAGAGTGATTCAGTCACAGGCCAAAACACAGCCTTTACTGTAATTCAAGTACAGACCACAACATACGCTTTGGAAAATTTCTCTACAGACTACCATACAAGCTTATCTTAAGATCAATACTGTGTATTTTGTTTGAACAAATACCTCAGGTTAAATATCAGTAATGCTGGCCAGATTTAATCTTTACAACTTCTTAAAGGTGGAATTTGCATTTTTAAGTGCTTCTAAATCTATAATAATCACATCACTTCAAAAACACATTAGATTACGAGACATTACGAGTTTCTTCGCTTCAGGCATCTGTTTATATTTTTCCTAGAAGTTAGCCCCACCCCCAATACGACAGAGCTTCTTAGCACCGCCCCTTTTCCTTACATGGTAACTCATGTGGAATATATTATTTCAACATAGTGTATGGAGGTCAGCTTGGGGGAAGGGCCTGGCTTGGCAGTCTTTTCACTGTCATTACAATTTGCCTCACTGGCAGCAGAGGGCTCTAAAAATGACAAATGTCCTCATTTGATATTATTTCTGATTTCATGTTAATAAATGCTCAAACGTTTATCAACCACAGGTTTGTACAGAGATCTCTGACGTCTCAAGAAGGCACAAGGGACTCTTCAGCTGGTCTAGAAGGAAGCTCTTAAACACCCCAAATTGGATTAGCTATTTAGTCCCTTTACCCCAGACTCATCGCCCACATGTCTTTGCCCCCTACTTGCCCCAGGCATGATGCCTTGTAAACATATGCTCCAAACTCCTTTGCACTGTTGGTTGAGGTCCTTAACCTGATAAATTTGAAAGAAGAAGTTTAACCTTAACCTGGGTTTCACTGACTGTAATGCAGAAGATGTGCAAGGAATAAGGGGCCCTTTAAAACACAGGAAACAAGGAAAGATCCATGAATGTGTCTGTGAGACAAAGCTGGAGAGGTTACAAGCTGGGAGGTACCTGTGCCTGTTGGTGATGTGGAATAGCACTCAAGCAATCAAGCGATACTTATAATGGATGGATGGATGGATAGATGGACGGAGCTGCGCCATGTTCTCTATAGTTATTTGTTCCTTCATGTTTCCTTGAAAGTATCATGTGGTATTTGTACTTGTGTGGTTACAGCCAACTTTGGATGAAAACTGACAAAATTTTCCACACCCACAAGAAAACAGCAGTCCTCTGAATTATTTTTCCAAGACAGACCAAGTCACTCTGGAGTGCTACATGGTAAATCTCGCAGTTTGGGAGCAGTTAGATCTTCGGTTTTACACAAACAAAATACCATCAAATGGTATTAGAATGTAAATGATCTACAGTAAATCCATAGAGTAGCCCATGCATGTTCACACGACCCGTCTAATGTTCAGGAGCTTAAAGAGAAGTGTTGGAATATGCGATAATACGAGTATAGAGCTGATCAGACTTACCATAACTAATCAGTATAATAAATAGGGACCAATGTGTTCATTTTCTTTAAATTGCTGCACCATCATATATTTGAATCATTCTTCTCCAATCTATTAATATTAATTGTCATGTTACACAAAAATATTTAGCAGTGCTAACCTTTAACTTAAAAAAAAACAACATTTTGTACATTAATACAGAATTGTACATTTTATAAATTTCACTGTAGTACGTTGTTTACTGACCTGTCGCTTATTTATGTATTTGTGATTTTCCTAGCGCAGCATGTCCTGAATTAATTTATTCCTATAATACCAGAACAATTTGCCCAAGATTCATATTATTGACTTAAGAATGACCTGCTATATCTTTCACTGATTGTGAATATTGTGAAACATCCGCTAAGTTACTTTCTAACAGATATAAATAGCTGCTTCTTGTCAAGAATGTTTGGTTTCCTTCGCGTGAAGTTAATAATACAAAAAAAATTGTCATGTTACCGGAAAGAGCCTTGAAAACTTTCCCATGGAAGGAAATTTACTGACTGCTACAAAGCACTGGAGACTCCTTCCAACACTGATTTCTCTTTGTTAAAGAATCACGATGTTTTTAATCTGTTTCTGTTGAATCTCCACCAAACAAGTCAATGTTGTTACTACAGACATTATATTGCATCAGAACGAGCATTTTAATATAAACCTGTGATTTGAATTTTAGCTGGTACTAATGCCAGTTGTACTCTATTAGAAAATTAAGCAACACCTTCTGACCAATCAGATTTAAGAATTTCATTAATGTGACAAACAGTAATGCTGGCAATATACAACAAACAAAAGTTATACAAAAAAACAAAACTTTTGGCATTTAAAGAGATTCCATCTATTGAGAAGGTCAACTAGCTGACATATTACTGGGAGTATCCCTTTAAGTACCACTTCTTATTTTAACATGTCACTTCCCCATAAATACAATGAACATGGGACGCCATCTGACCACAACACATTAGCTGTTACTGAGCTCACAAAGCTGGTCGAGTTCCCCTCGCTGTACCTGGAATGCAGAAGCTTTCTTTAGAAAAGCAAGGGAAAATACTGACACCTATTAATTTCCCCTCACATGCCTCCTTCCTTCCCACTTCCCATTAACATTTCTTTTCTCATCTGCCCTGCTTGTCACCATCAGCATTTCCCCCAGAGTGAAATTGCTGCTGGTCGTCCGGCAAAGGTGCTTTTTTTTTTCCCTTTCTCTCGACCTCTTCTGCTCATGGGTTCTGTCTGTGTCAGCAATGCTTTCTGCTGTTTTGCTCAAATCCAGTAACCTGACTCCATCATCTTACAAGTCAAGTCAAAATGGTTCAGAGATAAAAATTCTCACGTGAAGCTCTTATTAGGAAAACTCTTCCGTCATAAAGGTCAAAACTGAACTAGGTTGAAATCATAACACAGAGTGGAATTATGTTTATTAGAGACGTATAAACCAACACCATGCTGTGCGGTCTGGGTAATTATAATTAGCATGTCCTCTAAACGCCCCCTGTTAACACCCTCCCTATATCCAGGAACAGGTCTACCTTTTATTTCCTTCCAGTAGGTTCGTTTTTAAGAACAGCTTACCTATCATCAACCTTGCACCATGTACTCATGTATTTTAAAAGCGGCCCCGGGTCCAGTCAGAAGAGATTTTAGGAAGTGTTTTTCTTTGGTCATAAACAAAAGATTTTATGGAAAGATGAGTGGATTGGTTGCAAATTATACCTCTCAGTATTCACGGATTATTCATATCGATCGATCAAAAAAAAAATCTCTCTGAATCTAAATACCAGGATAAAGACAGACGACCAGTATTAAAGAAGAATATCCAGAACAGCCCAAAGATGATTTCAGTATCAAGATAATTCAACAACAAAAAAAATCCCTTTTAAATTGAGATATTTTGATTGAACGGATTTTTTGGAGGGTAAATCTTCGTCAGAATGGGTTTATTTAGACCTGATTTGGATTTTACAAACCTCCCGATGGAAAATACAGTATATTAAGGGAAAAATGATATGCATTTTAAGAAACTCTCATATTAGGTTAACAATATATATATATTTTTTTTAAATTACATTTTCCCTCCTTTATGCTATGTGGTGCTCTTTCTAGTAGTTTGACAGGGAGTTGTTTATATGGGATGGCGAGGGACTATTTCCTGTAATTGGACGCTCTTTCCATAGCTTGTATTTAAGATGAATTTGCAAGCCATAACGAGGGATGTTTTCACTGGAGGAAGGTGTTTCGGAGACTGGATCCCTAAACAGAACTTCAGTGTATTCTGGGTAGAACTCCAGTTCTCTGTAACCCTAGCTGGTGTGTCAGCGCTTTGACTGCTGTTAGACCGCTGGTCAACCCCCACACCTTTTCTTCCACCTGGTCCTGACCTGGCACAAACCATGTTCTGTTCCTATTCAGCACTCTCTTACATGAGAAAAGGCCCTCTTTGCTAGTGCAGGTACTTGAGCCAAAGTCAACACGTACAGCACTTACAAATATTAAACTGGCACGCATCCTACTGTGTCATGGGATTATTTACATAGAATTACTACTAATACTTCAGCATAACTCATTCAGACATGCACATAAACATCTTCAAAACCTGAAAACTAAGAGTTAGTATAAATGACACCATTGGGAAATGGTAGAAGTCCTAGTCGTGGGGGGGGGGGGGGGGGGGGGGGGGGGGGGGG
>JAQQZX010000016.1:12939461-12959267 GCA_030068355.1 Notoglanidium maculatum | reverse complement strand
TACAGTATTTTTTATAACAGCCCTGTTGAACAACTGGAGTAATCCATATTATGTCAACAACCGCTCAACTAAGTAAAAAGAAACAACAGTCCATCATTACTTTAAGACATGAAGTGTCTTTTAAGTAACAAAAATAAAGAAAAAAAACATTGAATTAGAAGGCGTGTCTGACTTTTGACCGGCAGTGTACATTAGCTCAAATATGTTAACGTTTGGCAAGTGTTGCTGTGATTGACAGATGAGACAGGGTACGCCGTCCCTCCCACCCAGTTTTGCTCACGGTCTTTGAACACTCCTCTGTTCAGCACTCAGGAGCCATGCAGCGCTGTTGTTTTTCATTTTGAGATCACAAACTGAATTCTGCTTTTTTACCCCGGTCGGCCCTGCTACTTCCTCCTGGCTTGAGAATGCCTAAGAAAAAGACTTTCTCAGCAGTTTCATAAATAACTTTTAAGAAGAAGAAGAAGAAGAAAAAAAAAACTAATAAAAAAGCTAAAAGTAGTGACACTTAGCTCTTAGTGGTAAGATAAGATTTTTTTTATCAGTATGACTCCTGTTACTCCTGTCTTGACTGAAAACTTTTACTATTAGACCTATCATACTCATATGTACACAGTACCTCCTCACACACACAGTCATATCTCTGTAAACACTCTCACACACGCGTACACGCGCACGCTCTCATTCACACATTGTCTCATTCTCGCCAACACACAAACACACATGCATTCATACCGACTTTATCTCTCTCGAACACACACTGTCCCCGTTTCTCTCAATCTCTTACTCCATCTGTTTCTCTCTCTCCACACAAATACAGCACAAGGCCACAGGATCATTTACTATTGTGAAAGTGCTCCCTGTCGTGGGCCAGGTTAGACACACGTACAGGAAACGTATCAGCCAAAGAGACGAGCCAAAATCTCTTCCTCGCAGGGCGTTCCAGGGTTCTACATGAGCTTTTCCTGGTTCTTGACATGTTAGAACCTGTAGCAGTAGAATCACTCCTACACTTTCACTCCCAACAGTGATTCACACACTCACACCTGTAAAAGAAAACTTATAACGAAATGACTGTACATTTAGAGCATCGTACAATTCTGATTAACCCCTTAAACTCTAACTATTATTCAATTATTCATGTTAACTCTTATTAATGTAACTACTATGAAATTAATTTCTAACAGTTATAAGAGTAAGAAATGAAGGATAAGAAAGCAAGTCTGAGTTTCAGGGGTCGATTTGGTTTTTTTTGGTGTGTGTGTGCCATCTAAAGAATGCTGGATCTTATCTTTTCAGGGAAGAATGGTGAGATGTGATGGAGTGAAAGTGAAATCCTCCTTTAATTAAAGTGAAGGAGCACCGTCTCTCTGCTGCCTTCATCCAAATATTTTCACCTATGTTCAAATTTCACGTCATTCAAAGGTAAAGTGTAACCATCTCCACGTTACTTATTATTTATTTTGCAAAACCTGAAGTCATGGACTCAGACTGCATAAATAACTAAACAGGCTGCGTGTGATGAAGTTAGTGTGCCCTCCAAACCGTGCCTTTCTAGCTAAAAAGCCTCCCATTTATCCCACAGCAAGTATTTAGGTCGGAACTAAATGGGATGCTTTAAAAGTCACATTTTCTGCTCTACTTGCAAACACAAACCAAGGACTTCATCACACGCACACCAAACATCGAGCCCACATGAGTTATAGCTGTGAGGCTATCAGTACAAGACATATAGTGCAATTCAAAACAAACAATGACCCCTGCTGGGGACGTCCCCTTCTACTCTCTTCCTTGCGAGACCCATGTGTCCTCTAAAAACCCCCAGCTCATATCTCAAAGTTTTGATGAAATGCTCTGGGTTATGACATGACTCGAGACATAAAACAACAGCCCCCCCATGACAGGAAATACCAGATGAACCCACAAAGTCTCTAAAGCTGGCGTACTTGGAGCCATACTCCCTACTCAATCTGCCCATCTCTGATAGATAATGCTATGCTGTCTGCCTCTTGTCCTTCCCACCACACACACACACACACACACACACACACACACACACTGTTGTCCTTAGTACTATGCTGGAGATTAAAGTGATACTGTTTTCAAAAGGCATATTTGGCATGCCTGTTTGGAAAAATGCTGCCTCCTCTTTCTTCTTGTGCTCTTCGAAATACAAAAATATGGTAAATGAATGAATCGTTCTGTGCCTGTTATGTGTGCCTGTAGTCACCATTCATTCATCTTCAGTAACCAGTTAGGATCCACACATTCTGGATGGTATGTGCGTATCACGGGCACAGTACACGCACACACACATTCACACATATGTTCACACACAGGGGCAATTTAGCATAACCAATCCACCTCCTGATATGTCCTGAGAGGTTGGAGGAAACCAGAGAACACAGATTAAACACACATGGAGACCACGCGGAACCGTAATATAACGATAAATGTATAGATTTCCTTGTGCTACACAGTAACCCCAAGTACACAAGCACAACCTGTTCTGAGCAAGCCTGCATCTGCCATTTCATCTTGTATATAAACATGTTAGAAGGGAATTAGACTTTGAAATGAAATGTAGTGATGCACATTACGACTCACTTCATCGTTCCATTCATTCGAAGTGCACGTCTGATGGTTGGACTCTCACATCCGAAAGATTGTGTGTATGGTTGGTTATGCAAACTGCTGCCACATGAGTTAAGACTGAACTCTAAAAAGTGTGTGTTTTCCAAGAAGAACAAATTTATGAAGAGAAGATATCCAAAGAACCCTTTAGAAATCCTTGAATAGTTCTTTTTTTCTAATTGTGTGTCACTAGACCACATTTGCAATCACGTTCCAACTGTTATTAAACTAATAGCTGATAAATTCATTTGTATACATGTACACGCTTTAAAAAGCACTTTTGCGATTCTAGGAGAACCTTTAATCAAATGTTTGACGGAAAATCCCTCTTAGAAGCAAATGCTAGGGCTATTAATCATAAAAAGAAACTCTTTTCCCCAAAGAGTATGCCTGTACACATTTTCTTCTACGATTATCAATCACATGTAGATGAAACTCTAGAGTCCATCATGCTAAAGAATCGATTCACTGCAGAAAAGATTCATTTATGAATCAACTTACATATTTGTCACGTAATAAGATTTCAGAAACTTTAACTACGAGTTAAAAGCTGGATCTACAGCTATTAATTAGAAAAATGCCCAAAGTGTACCTAAAAACTATTTTTTTTTGGACAGTGTAGCTAAATCAATCACAAGCAGATGAAACTCTGGATTCCATCATGCTAGAGAATCGCTTCGTCCCCAAAGAGTCATTCACTAGAGAAAAGACACTCCTGAATCTACTTGCATACGAATTAGAAGCCAGAGCTAGAGCTATTATCCAGACACAAGTAACTACTTTTTTCTGACATTATAGGATAATCAGTCTCACACAGCTGCAACTCCTGATTAGATCATGCTGGAGAATCGATTCGTCACGAAAGAGTCGTTCACTAGAGAAATGACTCACTCCTGAATCCACTTACATACGAATTAGAAGTTGAGCTAGACATATTAACCAGAAAAAAAATCACTATTTTTTTCTCACATTGTAGGATGATCAATCTCACATAGCTGCAATCTAGAGAATCGATTCGCCCCAAAGAGTCGTTCACTAGAGAAAAGACTCATACCCGAATCAACTTACATTCGCACCGGCGCGCTGAGCTCTCGATCTGCCGGTTGCACGCGTCGCACCAGTCCTGCTTGACCCTGCATGGGGCGAAAAGGTGGCCTTCTCCTTTTTCCTTGTTGTGCTCATCTTGATCGAAAATTGACCATGCTTGCCTTCTTGGTTGCTCAGTTCGCATAAGCCTCACGACGCCTCGTCTGCCCTGCGTGAGCCGCTCGAGCTGGATGCCTTCTAACGTGTCTCCGTCTGCGGACAGGGACCTGAACTTGACGCGTGTCTTGCCTCCTGACCGGGGTGACAGTTCGTTGTTATATTTCGCCGAACTTCTCCGAGGGTGACTTCTGACGATGCCGTTGTTGTTCGCGTTGGCGTTTTGTGCGTCGGCGTGGCTGCGCGTCTGCGCCGCGTCGTTACACGCACATCCCGGTGCGCACTGCGCCGCAGGGACTCTGTCCGCGTGCGCCGTCCCGTCCGTACTACGTGGCGTTTGTGCATCAGTGCTGTCGCACATCTCGGTTGCTGTCCCGCTGACCGGGTCTGAAGATGGTCGTTTTTTTAACAGTGCAGTCGGTGCTGCTGCTGCTGCGCGCTCACGCGGCATTTTCTCCCGTGACGGTTTGCGCATTAATTTCTTCCCCTCGTTCGCCCATTTGCGGAAGAACAGCTTGTCTGAATCAAGGTGGTGCTGACCCGGGTGTTGTCCTAACGTAACGGACGCCATCGCCTTCAAACCGGGCGACTGTACGTGCGATGAATTGAGAGAGTCGGTGAAGTCGTGACGCGCGCGGATGCGACAAGCTTTTAAATGGCAGCAAGTCGGAGCGCGCGCTCTTAAAGAAGACGCGCCTCAGTCAGGCTGCCCTCCTCACTGCCCACGCGCACCGCAGCAGCGCAGCGCGAGCGCACAGGACAAACAGGGTGGTGTGGAATGAGAAGAAATAAGCGAGGTGGTGGGGTGGGGACGGAAGGACAGCTACTGACCTGTGACCAACATATTTCATCCGTTTAATAGAGAATAGTTGTGAAACTGCTGGGATTACAGCTCGTGAAGTACTTTAAGTGTGACACTCTATTCATTGCTACGTCACAACATTTGATCAAACATTTTGCCTTGTTTTTTTTTTCCCTATAGGAAAAACGGTGACAAACTAATCAAAAAAAAAGCGAGAAACTGAAATAAAGTAGCCTGTCATTCTATCATTTTATCTAGAAAATCTTTGCCGATTTAAAGAGAACCTCCATATAATGATAGGTCTCCCTGAATGAAAAGTGGGAGTGTCGCAAAGGATCAATCTGCTTATGGTGACAAGAACCCTAACTATCCAAAGCCCCTTTAGGACAGGACAGGGGTGCCCAAACTTTTTTTCAAAGAGGGCCAGATTAGACTCTTTCAAGAATTTACAAAAGGTTGTCCAGCAGGCCACCTATGATGCGTTCTGAGGGAGAAGCCGCGAGCCAGTTAACATCTGCCCACGGCCGTGTTTGGCCCGGGGCCGGACTTTGGACACCTCTTTTTTAGGATGGTACTTTTTGGAATGCCACTCCAACTGTTATTAAACTAAAAGCTAACAAGCTCATTTGTAGAAAAGCACCTTAAACTTAAAGATTTTATTGGTTTGTGATTCTAAGAGACGTTTTAACCAAAATGTTTCAAGTAAAACCCCTTTTAAAAGCTCAAGCTGGAGCTATTAACCTAAAAAACAGAACCTTTAACTACCCCACCCCCCTGCCCCAAAAGGGCACACCAGCATGTTTTTTAGGGTAATCAATCACATGTAACTGAAACTCAAGATTACATCATGGAAGAGAATCGACTCGAGTCGTTCACTGAAAAGACTCATTATTGAATTGACTTGTACATTTGTCATATCTTAAGATTTCAGGAAATTTAGACATGAATTAAAAGCTAGATCTAGCACTGTTAACCAGGAAAGCTGAAACTATAGATTCAGTCATATTAGAGAATCGATTCGCCCCCAAAGAGTCGTTCACATCAGAAAAGACTTGCTCCTGAATCAACTTACGTATTTGCCAGATATTAAGATTTCACAAAAATTTACATACGACATAGAACAGGCTAGGAAACATGACTTTTTACTAATCAAATAAACTGCAAGGATTTGTAGACCACAACGGAAAATGCCTCTTGTACTTTTTATAGAGAAGTGTCCCAAGCTTTGGCTTTCCCACCTGAAACCAACAGCGAAACACTGTTTTCGTAGGGTTCTCCACAGAACCTTTAAGGATTCCCCAGGACTTTCCTAAGCGTGTACTCCGCAACAGTGTGGTTTTGTAACTCTCGAAGTCTACTGTCAAAAATAATATTTTTGCAGACCACAGATGTATGATAAGCCCGTTTTATTCCTCACATGGTTCTTTGTGAAATCCTTAAAAGAAGCAGCTCCTTTAGGTTGCTAGAACTATTTAATCAAGCAAGCGACCCTTCAAGCAGCCGTTTTTAAAGCGTCAGTGGAACGCTTGATGTGTATGCTAATATAGTGTTTGTGTAAAACTCTACGGCTGTACTGCTGAACTGATCATACAAGTGTCCATACAGTCACACTTTAGTGTATTGTTTACTACAGCTGTATACGATATTAGATTTCAGGATGATGAGACGTTTTGATATTATTTTGATAAGAGGAGTATTACTTTGTCATGCCATTTAAGGCTGTGGTATGAAATATACTCCGTGACATTATGCCTCTGGTGACGTGCTGTTTTGACACCCCTCGATATGTTGTTTTGCGGTTTGGGACGTAGCCTGACTGAGTCCGTCGAGCCCACGCTGTAGTTTCCCCTGTAGCCACAGGACTTCCCCTGCCTGTGGCATCTTTCTCTTTTACAAAACCAACATTTCTTTCTATTGGTGTGTCTTTTCAGTACATACATTCAAGGTTATACTAAAATACAGCTTTCTTAAATAAAACAATATTTTTTAAATAATACAGTATTCATCGCTTTCTAAATAAAACCATTATCTTGAATAAACTTCGGCAAGTAGACTTTGTTGACTAGATGTTCCACTTGTAACCTGGGTGGACTGGAGAGTTGATGGTGCATGTCTATTTTTTTTTTTTCCAAAATACAGATCTTATTTTTCTTCCTGTACAACATTTAAAGTCTGGAACAAATTCATCAACACTTTTTTTTTTAATGGTTATAATGGGATGGAACAATCCTTAGCACCAAAATCACCAGCAGTGCTCTGTAGATTAAAAAGCCATCTGAACAAAACAATACTGCGGCGAAACCTGAACACATTAGAGCACATTCTGCTCTAATCAGGTCTTTTCTCTATCTTTACAGTTCACACCACTTCCTGCGTCAAGGACTCATCTCTGTGAACCAAAAACTAATTAAACAGAGCCACGCTGCAGACTTATCTATCAAAGCAACACCCATTAGAACAATATATGTGACTGCTTTAGTGCCAAATATTTTATTTTATACATTACTGTGCAATAATCAGCACACTGTAAGAGCTAAATTAACTGCGGCATCAATATTTAATCCAGCTTATGTCCAGATGATTCAGTACAAGTGGTGGTGTGATAACGTTTGAAGTCAAATACATTTACATTCACGTTTGGCGTTAGACACTTTTATTTGAATTATTTACAAGAGAAGGACATTTAATCCGAGCATCTAGGGGCTGACATAAATGCAGACAAACTACAATAGTTTGATTAAGCGCTAGTACACAGTAGAATGTGGTTTGAACACAAACATTAGTCAGGAGAAATGTTCAGATGAGAAAACTTCAAAAAAATATAATGATATATACACCTGCGATATTTAGCAGTTTATGTCATAGAGAATGTAAAACAGAAAATTATTTAATTCTGTAATGTGATGGATTTTCAAGTGAAACAGGCTCAGCATTTTCTCTTAATGAGCTTGTTTGAAACGTTAAAATGAATAATACTAACAGTAATAATATCAACACTATTACTATTACTACTACTACTAATAATAATAATAATGGTGATGACATAAAAACAGAAGACTGGCCAGACTTTTGCACAAATACACATATAAACAGTTAGGCGTTTCTTGTAGGCAGTGAATGAATCTGCAGTGCGAAGAAACTTGATCAGTTCATTTTTCCATCGCAGAACTAAGAGTGACAAGAGTCTGAGCTTTGACTTAGTACTATGCAGTGGTGGTGTCACCTATGATTGTCCACTCACAGACTGTGGTAAACGGAGTGGAACATAGGTAGGTGTATCAGGCAGGCGAACGATTCACTGCTTACTCATCATCAAGAACTTGAACTTGACGTGAGCAGCCACGGCGAGCCAGCGGCCCATAATCAGTTTCACAACAGGTTAAAAAGCTTTAGTATTTCCATCACCAAGTCCATTCCCCCTTTTCCAGACCATACCGGACTCTGACTGCGGGCTGTTTACGTCGGACACTAGACGGAGCTCTTTAGGATCCTCATGAGCCTTTTGGCCCGAGCACCAGCGTCGAGTTGTAAGCTCTGAGACTAAAAACCACATAAGAACATTCATGCCAGAAAAGCTTTTGCTCATTCAGAGCAAGGATGCTTCATAGGTTTTATATCATACCTTTCTATTATACGGTTGTTATTTTGCAGCTCTCGAGCTACCGTTTCCATCTCATCTCGAAGTCTCTTCATCCTGAAATACAAAAAATATCATTTCTAATTTTCTTAACGCATATGAATTAATGATAATGCAAATATAAGAATTTTTCCATATATTCAAACATCACTGATCACATGATACCCTATATGCATTACACCTGTATTAGGCTTTAAACCCAAAGTGGGAGTGGCCTAAATCAGAAAGTTTTCTTTTTCTTTTTTTTTTTTAAATCTTACCACTATGCCCCTGAAAACAACGTACGGCACCGTAAAACTAAAGGTAGAGATGCCAGCACGGTGTGCGAGTTCTGATACTTCCTCAACCTCAGCTACATCACTCCAGTTCATAATTGGTCTCAACTGGAGATGTGCACAGGAATGTTCTTAATCCTGCTTTCGCAGTTATAATTTATGTTTGCACCTGCCTGCAATATTTTCTAAGAAATTTAGTTGGTTATAGTTCACAAAATATAAATAAACTCGAATTCTATTTTAAACCACCACGAAACTGACCAGGCAGATACACTTGTTAGACAACTTTTTGTTGTGTCTCACCTCTAGTCTTAACCAGATGAACTGTGAATATTTCTGGTGAGCTTTCTTAAAAAAAAAAGAAAAAAAAAAGAAAAAAAAAAGTGCACTTTCTATTTGATTTTTTTATTTGTTAATTCCAAATAATATATTCATATTTGGTTATTTAAGCAAATTGGAATCGCAATCATGTGGTTCTATTAAATATCAGCATGGCTATGATGTGTCCACAGGTAATTACTGCCAGGCTGATATTTAGTATAATTATTCAATACAATTCATAGAATTAAGCAATACGCAATACTGCACTCACAATCTCACTGGCTTGCTAGTGCACAATGATTTGTGTTAAAGGGCCTTGCATCAATATTGGCATCTCTTCTTCATTGTCATCTTCATCTGACGAGCTTTGATATTTTAAGTCTAAAGTTATATAGTAAGTATTGTTTACCATGTCTGCTGATGATGTCCTGAACACTATAGTAGTAACGGTTTCAAACTAGGAAGAGGAATTTTACATGGCGAACACAGACGAGCAGAGAGATACATGTAGTGAAGCGTCTTAGTGCAATTATAGGAAATGTTGGCACTCTTGGAATACCGTGTGACCAATTATAGTAGTGGACCGGCTCTAACTGTTGTATCCCTAACATAGTCTGATGTATGCTATAGAGAGCTGTTTTGCATTCTAGGGACCCACCTAAGAATCATATTGTCTCGATTCTTCCCTCCATCACCGGCCTCTGCTCCAGCTGGTCTCTGAAGTGCTATGACCAACACTCTGTCCAAAACCTGTTCAAATGAAATTGGTTTTGTTCAGTATAATAAACACATTACATGTCTAAAAAAAAAAGTGTTCTTTTCTTGGTCTGTCTGAACGCTGTGCTGTCATTAGTTGAACCTGACGTAAACCTGAAAAATGGTTAATATTAAATTGCTATACTCCACAGCACTGTAGAATGCACGATTCTGATTGGTCAGAGGATTTTGCTTAATTTTCTATAACGGCACAGTTCAGACAATGGTTTATGTATTGTTTGATATGGTGAAATTTTCTGTGAGAAGGTTGAGTGAGTTTATCCTGTATTTCTGGAAGGACTTTTGCATCCATCAGCGGTTTCCCGTCATGGGAAAGTCTTCAGGACAACATAACATGAAATTAACTTTTTATGATCTTATTAACTTCATGAAACAGAAAAAAAGTGATGCTGCTCAGGGAACAATAGTTTATAGCTGTTGATCTGTTGAAAATTGTTGGCGTGAGGTATAAGAAGAATACCACATTCTAAAGTGCTGTGTTATGGTAAAGAAATCAACTTCGGAGTAGTAACACAATGAACCATCCCTTCATGCTTTACAGCTTACTTGTTATTTCCATCCCTAAGAAACAAAGGAATTACATTTCCAAATTAATATTACGAACTGAACCTCTGTAGGTATTTTTAAATCCAGATTAAAATGTGCTTGTTTAGTAGGATCTGTTCATCATGGCGTTTAATATTAATATACATTAATACTCATTTCATCCGTTACTGTAGATTTATTTCATGTGCTTTATCATTAATCCTTAGTTTAAATTGTAATATTTTCTATGTGCAGCACTTTGAGATTTCAGACTCAAAAGAAACAGTGTTATAGAAATAAAGATTTATCATTGTTATATAGGAGAGAGAAAGAGTCAGAGTGTTTTGGAGGTAAATAATTGACCTTTGTCTGCTGTCCTTCACACATCTGCAGATCCCCAATTAGCTGTAAGAAGAAACTGCTGAAGTGTTCTAACTTTGACTGAATGTCAGATAGTGCACTGTGGACACGGACACACACACACACACACACACACACAAATAACCATATTTCACACTGTACACCAATTACAGGACATTGCTAAAAATTGTAATTTAGCCATACACACTTGGTTCCTCTAAAAAGGTTCTTCTTCTTGGAACCTGAAGACCTACATAATCGAAAAGCGCTTTTTAGAGCACCTTTAGAACAAAAGGCTCCTCTGGGGCTGTTTGTATCATTAGTAGTTCTAACATTCAAAAGAGATTTTGAAAGGCAAGTCCTACTGTAGAACTTATAAGGGTTCCTGTAGTATAGGACACACCGAAGGAACCCTTTTGGGTGTTAAAAGGAATCAATTTTCTAAGAGTGCTAATGAAGAGACAAGTAAGCAATAAGTGATTGAATGATAATTAATTCAAAAGTTACTCTGATCAAATCAGCACACTCTCTGTATGTAAACAATCTAAGCTTACACGTATTTGAATAAGGGCTTTTCCTTTGTGTAATAGTGATTAATCATAACTATTGGCTTGAGTCATCAGTAAATAAGCAGTGATGATGTAATCAGTGTGATCTCACCTGCTCCATGCCAGCACTGCAGCCAAAACCTCCTGATACCTCTGCAGGCAGTCATCTCGAAACAGCGCCTTCACCTTCTTAATGTAGGCTGACAGGTTAATCCTACATGGAAAGCACAGCAAAAGCTCATGTTCAAAATACAGTGTGTCACTAAAAGCTTACCACTGATCCAATACTCACTTTTCAAACTTGTGGATCTGCTCATCATTGTAATTGAGCTCTGAAGGAAAGGATGAGAGAGAATTAGCTTCGTGGTTAGCTTCAATGATGGATCTATTTTTCTCCCAGTGAGTCATTTCCTAATAACTCTGTTGTCTAATATTATCATCAGAGCAGAACATGGTGAGAGAGACCATCCCTTCTTCATAAAAGGTATATTTAGACACCCCTTAGATAAGGCTGAACCAGTTTTTCTGCATCAGCACTAATCTCTCATGGAAACATGTGGTGTGTCTTAAAGAGGTTTGATGTCTCCTTGAACCAGTACTTGCGGAAATGGAATATCAGAAAGCTTATCAAACAGGTTCCCAGCACCCCCGCTGACTGGAAGGAGGTTCCCTGTTTCATGACTAGAAATACCCAGAAACGTCAAGTCCAAATATAGATTTTTACTGAGCTGGATTTTCATGTGTAGACTTCAAGTTCGCCCTTGTGTAAACATAAAAGGAAGTAGCTTGGTCCTATACACTGATTATTTTTAACATCACATACTATATGCATGCGTGATATGAACACTATTGTACTCACTGACAAGTTTTCTGTCTTTACAATACTGCCGATGTACAGCCACAATCTTCTCAAGAAGCACCTCCATCTTCTGTATGCTGCATCAAGCACATCGGGATGTTTGTCATTAAAGGCTCACAAAATGTAATTGTCCATAAAGCTACAATTGGCACATTTTCAGATGGTCAGACTGTTTGCATATACCTAAGCTAAAGATATACAAATTCAATTATTACACGGTTAAGTCAATTAGGGTATTTACGATAATTCCAGAAATAGTCACTTTTTATTTACCATATCAGATTTTCAGTGGCTCAAATGTTTACATACACTGTGATAGAAATTCTAGTCATTGCCTTTTAATTGCTTTACTTGAATCAAATGCCTGGGGTATTCATCCACAATACATTTTTTTGCTTGTTCTTCCTGACAGTACTGGTGTAGCTCAAGCAGATTTGTAGGTTTCCTTGCTCAGATATGCACAAATCTTCTATGAGATTCCGGTCAGGGTTTTGTGATGGCCACTCTAATACTTTCACTTTGTTGTCTTCTTGTTACAGCTTTGGAGGTATGCTTACGGTCATTGTCCTGCGGGACACCCCAGTTATGAACAAGCTTGAACTTGGCTGTATTGGAGGTGTTGCTTCAGTATTTTTAATTCCTTCCTCATGATGACTTCTATTTTCTCTGCAAAACACTGCTCACAACATGATGCTGCCACCCTCATGCTTCACAGTTGAATGGTGTTCTCTGAATTAAGAGCCTCACCCTTTTTCCTCCATACGTAGGGCTGCCTGTTTTGGCCAAACAGTTCAATTTTTGTTTTGTCTTCCAAAAGGCTGGCGAGGACCTGCAAAATTTAGCCTGGCTTTAGAATGCTGGTCTTGGGGCTTCTTTCATGTGTGGAAGTCTAGAGGCCATGGTGCTGTAGGGCTCTAAATGGTGGATGTACATACTTTGGTACCTGACCCCTCAAACTCCTGCGCCAGTTCCTTTGTTGTCGTCTTTGGGTTCAGATGAACCTTTCCAGACAAGGTATGTTCATCCCTGTAAGTTAATTTGTACCCCCTTCCTCAATGATGCGGTGTCTGTTTAGTCCCAAGATTTTTATATTTGTAACCAGACATGTGGAGGTCCACAAATCTTTTTCCCTTGGTATCATGAGCCAAAAGGCACTTTCTCATATGGTATGCCCTTAAAGTCACAGGTGCATTTACAGTTAACTCCTAATTATATTTGACCAATAAGAAGCTTCACAAAGCCATTTTGTTAATTTCTTATACGATACTGAGAAAGTCAACTTGATGTATGTAAACTTTTGACCCACCGGCATTCTAATACTGTGAATTAAAGGTGAAATAAATCTGTCTCTACACTGATATAAACTCTGTGTCTAATTGTAAACAAAGTAGATGTCCTATCAGGCTTTGCCAAAAATTGTATGGTATCATGAAATGTTCCAGGAGTTGTCAAGATAAAATATCTTTAGCCTAAACTAAATATAAATCTTTGGTCTCAATTGTAAAAGTAATGAACATGTTTTCTGCTAGCAAATTTAATGACTTCATCTGTCATCTGTGTACCAGTTGTCCTCAGTCAGTGTCTTGGAGTAATCGGCTACTTCCACACGCAGATGCTGGAGTTTGTTCTGGATTTCTCTGATGCCGCTGCCATACACAGGTAGTTTCTCATGGATCTAGAGAAAAACATAATATTCAAAAACACATACTGCTTACATATTCCCCCTTTTCATTTAGAGATCGTCACAACAGAGAGAGATACCCGATGGCACCATTCTATACATAGTGACATGAGGCTGCCATACACAGGAAAACATACGTAACAGGAAAATATGTCATTAATGCTGGACACAGTGACTGTTTTGGTAACGGCGCGACACGCTAGAAAAAAATGGAGAGGAGAACCGATATACCTGGTTGGAGTGCAAGAAAATAATAACGGTATGTTGCAGGTGTAATGTTTTAATATAATTGTGCACAGGGACCTTTGACCTTCTAGTGGAAGTGATGTAGGCAGTAACGAAATTTGAACAAAAGCTGGACACCTTGGAGACGCATGATAAACACAGGTGTAAACGGCGATGTGTCTTGGCAGTCTATTTGTGACCTGAATGCTCAAGACGCATTTTAAAACCAAGTGTAAACAGGGCCTAAGAAAAAAATGACTTGTCATGGTCACGGAAATGAACTGTCATGGTCTACTATGGGGACTACTGGGGAGTCGCCTCAGCATTGCGTCCTTTCTATATGCATGATTCTTACCAATCTAAGTTTCTGCATGTTGTCAGAGGAAAGTGGTACATCAAGTGGAACCTGGCTTCTGCAGGAAAAATGAAGTAAAGAATCTTTAAATGCTTCAGCAAGCAACCCAGTGAGAACATTTAAAAATTCAAATTAATATGGAAATAACTAGTCAAATTACATCATTAAAACAGTGTGTAGTATACAGTGTAGTAAACAAATGACTAGTCTGGGCATCTTAGACAAGCAGATTTCATGTCTGAGATATAAAAGTGTAGAGCACGCAACCACAATGCACTACTTTAAAAAGCTGTTAGAGGATAATGATCATATATTGGTTTGCTTCCATCAGTCTGTTCACCAATTAATGCACTTAATTAGCTCAGCACATGTTATTACATTACGTTAGTCAACACTTTTTAGCATAGTGAATTGGGGTTTTTCGGCCAACCGAAACATAGTACTGAGCAAGCACACTGAATGTTTTACAAGCTAATGGACTTATCGTTTGTCCACCCTTGAGTTCATAATTGTTTTTTAGAATTTCTAACTGTACATATTTACATGCTAGCAAATTGTGAGAGTGATATCACAGGCTCTTACATTGCATCCAGTGTTTCTTCTGTGTTCAGGCAGGACAGCAGCTTCATATTCACCATTGTGATTTTGTGTGCCGTGTTATTGCATTCAATACGAACACTTTCACTGCAAATGAAGAAAAAGAAAAGGTACCAACAGTTACAGTAGGGTACAGAAGTCTGAGACCCCTATCGTGAGCAGTTTACAATGATGTAAGCCCTCACCAGTCACTTTAATAGGAACACCTGTAAAACGGCTCATTCATGCAATTATCTAATTAGCCAATCATGTGAAAGTGGCACAATACATAAACTCAAGTCAAGAGCTTCAGATAATGTTGACATCAAACACCAGTATGAGAAAAAAATGTGATCTCTGTGACTTTGACAGTGGCATGGCTGTTGGTGCCAGATGGGCTGGTTTGAGTATTTCATGCTCCTGGTATTTTCATATATGACAGTCTATAGAGCAAAAAACAAAAAAACATCTAACAGAAATGTTTTTTTGATGAGAGAAGTCAGGTAGCCAGAGTGGTTTTGATTTGACAGGAAGGCTATGGTAACTCAAATAACATTGTTTAACTGTAGTGAACAGAAAAACATATCAGATTCAGTTCTATCAGCTAAGAACAGAAATCATGCCAAGGTCAAAGGCCCCTTTTTACCTCTTCTGGCTGACTGATGTGAAGATTAACTGAAGCTCTTGACCTGGATGGGCATGATTGTATGCACTGCGCTGCTGTTACGTGATTGACTACCTGGATAATTTCATGAATGAGCAGGTGTAAAGGTGTTCCTATTAAAGTGACCAGTAGATGTATTTTATCTCTTGTCATTGTTTTCCGTAAATAATACCACTTTTTTAACTTTAGTGCGCTGTAATTGTATTTAATGTGGAAATTAAATTTCCACTAAAAATGCAACACAGCACATGATTGGACTTTCTCTATAATGTAAATGTTTACATGACACACACCACATTACTCAGTAACACACCATGTTACTCACACGTGACTATAGAATCCCTGAAGAATCAGGTCTCTGTGCTTGTGTAGGAGCCGCGTTGTCCGGAGAAATTGGTGGATCACTCCGACTAGGGTCTGTGGACAAGAACAAGAGGGTTTTGTGCTACATGTTTGGTCACAGATTAATAATCATTTTCCCTTCAAAAGCAACGAGGAGTACAAAGCAGGCTTTCTTTACTACCTTTGAGAAAGTGTGGTCGGCCATGACATCAAACCTTGAAGGTAAACCCGGGGTCTCGGCTAGAAAATAAAAGAAAGAGGGAGGGACAGGGAGTGGTTTGGACTGATTAGGAATCCATGCGCAGAACTCAAGTCTATTATCATGTCAAGAAACCAACTCTGATGAAAGATCAGAGAATATTTTTTCATACTTGTATCTCAGGTTCCACAATAGATTAATATGAGAAACAATGCATCTATTTGATTACATTTGCTGTATGGAACGAACCTCTCACTGCATAACATAATTAATCAGTTAATATTAACAACCAGAAATGATCCAGGGTTCTCACGCTCTCTGGGAGGCAGTGCTGCGATTTTCTCGGCTCGTCTGCTGAGCAGAAAGATGGGTCGCTCTGCAGAGGTGGGTGGCAGGTTGATCACTTTCATGCTGGGCTCCAGGATGAGTGGGTGACCCTGGAACAGATATTGCTGCATTTCTGCTCCAATCCCTGTCTGAGCCTGGACTTCGTCAAAGAAGACTGAAACTCTAAATCAAAACAAAAGACATCATAATGCTTGTTTTTACATGTTTTGGCTTTGTTAGCCTGTATGTATTCATTTGCTATTGCTTTGTCTGTTGCCTGACTACCTTTTCTTACAAAGGTAGGTGTTGCTACTAGGTTTTCACACTAGAAAGGTTACTCATATATTTAAAAAAATTACTGGAAATAAATTATTAAGCATCAACTAAATATTACAGCATAGAGAAATAACTACTAGCAGTACTAACGTGTTGTAAAAGTGAATGTAGACGGTGTGGGCAGTGGCTTGCTGAAGTGAGAAAACGTGCACTTGTACACGTTGGAGGATGTCCATGGTGGCAGCGAAGAACTGGTCAAACCCCCAGCATTTCTCCTGATTGGCCTCCAGGATGTTGGCCAGCACTGGGACCAGGTGCATTTTCAGCCCCCTGAAACGACAGAATAAGATAACGGCAATGATATTCTTTATTTCTAATGATACCGACATTACAAAAATATTACTTCCTGGTGCAGGCCATGGGAGAGTTGATGTTAAGATTATGTGAGAGACCATTCGGCGCCCAAAAAACACAAGAAAACCCATTCTGTAGTCTGTAGTTCTGTTATTGTTTTTGTGGTTGGATTGGAATAAATGATAAAGGTTAGTGTAACGTCCTATGATTATAGATAATGACGTTCTGAAAATGTTTTCCACGTGTAGTCAACTATGCAAAAAGTGAAATTACCTTGTGAAAAAGGACAATGTATAGCCTTATTGTTTAAAAAAAAAAAAGATTGAATGCTGAGACACTACAGTATGTAAGGAGCGAAACCCTTGGGTGTGTGCTGTTTTAGGAAAGTAATCAGCAACGGATGGTGTGATGCATAAACTCCCCAAAGATGATTTCCTGTGACAGCATGTTCAAAAGTGTTTTATTGTTTGTATTGCATTGAAATATGCAAATGATTACTAAGACCCCGGAAACTCCAACCATTAATGTTAAATAAAAATCTATTTACAGATCAGGGATTATACATTTTCACATGAATTTAGTCTTAGATTATGCAGCGTGTCTGTCATGTGTGTCCCTGTGAGGGATAGAGGTCTAATCCAAAGCCATCTGAGATACTCACTCTGAAAGCTGGCAGCAGTGGGGCAGATGATAGCTCCACTCTATGGGTCCATTTTCTACCTTCTGAACTCCAGCGATAGCTCCCTCTGGCTTTTCAGTGGTGATCTTATACCTGTGATCAAATGAGATATGTAATACGAGCTTTACTACTGATAATAATTACATTTCCTGTTTATAGTAGTGTTATGATGATTTGGCTTTGGGGGAATCCCCTTTAGGTAATCCCCACTTCCATTTAACAGCAGGTCATAAATAATAATCTTTTCCCCCCCTACATTATCTGTTTGTTCCTGCGTGGTCCTCCATACGGTATGAAAGGCAGGCTGCCGCTCGCGGCGTGGTAAAAAGTAACACCAATGCTCCATAGGTCCACTGTCACGCCGTAGCTCTTCTGCTGGGGCTTCCTCAGAACTGCACGCTCATACATGTCTGGGTGCTGCACATGAGAGAAAGAGCTGCATGCTAACCATGATTTCACCATTAAAAAATATTAATTGATATTTATTGTTTTAAAGTGCGCCAAACATCTCGATGCTGCACATAAAAGAACAGCTGCCTATGTAAGAAGAGTAGGAATAAGATGCTGACTGAGGTTTTTTGTCCAAATAATTACACTTTGTGACACAGACACTGATCCTAGATCAGGTTTAATCTGCAGCCTTGTAATCCATCTTGGATATATTACTGGTCCAAAAAAAAAAAAAGAAAAAAAAGAAAAGAGATTTGGCCCTCATGTTGTCCATTAGAAGTTCCATTCGATCCAAGATCTCTTTCTTGGTTTTATAGGTTCATTTTTAAACTATCCAAGAGACCTTTTTGATATTATATTTATTAGTGTATGAGCCACATTTAGAAACACACACAAACCCATTCACATGCTTGGTGAGATGGAGTTCATGTGACAGGAAGTAAAATCACCTTTTGATCTCATATTTACAATCCAGTCGTGTGTTTAGGCCAAAAGTTCATTTGATTTCTTTGAGTGACATATACATTAAAAAATAAAATCTGTTCCACTTGGGTTACAGTTAAATGATGACCCCTTTCCGAGTCTCACCAGATACTCCTCAGTGCCATAGATGGACATGAACTTCTCGTCGTCCTCCAGTTCCCGAGCAGCACCGAAGTCTGTGAGTTTGTACACCGAGCATCCGTCCTCCCCCACCTGCCTCATAATGTTGCCTGGCTTGATGTCTCGGTGGACCACCCCATTCTCACGCAAATGGTTCATTCCGTGAACTGCAAATTTGGACCAAGAATGATTATTTTAGGATGATTAACAATTGGTTTCATTTTTAACCATGGTTAACTCCTTTTTTCTTTTCTTTTTTTTTTTTAAACTGATTTCCTGATTAACTTTCCATTTTCAACTGGGGATAATCTCACCTGAATACCGTAAGGACTCACCCTTTCCAAACCCGGTTTATACCCAAGTCTTACTTTGCACTAAACAATCTCATCTGGATAGAAGACACTTTCTAAGAACTGTACTTGTAAACATAAGTTTCTCCATAAGATTGATTCTTTTTGTAAATCTGAAAGTATTGGTGTATATAGTGCTAAAGAGAAATACTTACCTACACACTGCAGCACTATAAGGAATTCAGATTCAGGCAGACCAAATGCGTTTTCAGGTTCCTCTAACAGATTCAAAAGACTTCCTCCTGAACAATACTCCATTACCAAAACCTTCTGTTTGGGGTTCATTTGCATCTACATGATAAAAAAAAACCCATCAAACAACCAACCAATCAAACAAACAAACAAAAAACAGTGAAAGGGAAAAAAATGCCTCAGGTTTTGTTCAATTATGTATTTTTGAATGTAGGATTTGTGCATAATGTGACCAGGAGCATAAAAGATGAATGAGGAGCTGCTTTGATTTAATTCACGTGGGTGCAAAGATTCCAGATACTGTTTATTAGAGATCTGTATCAGTCCTCTACATCTGTCTGACTAAGACTGAAATACGCCCAAGTAAACTTACGGTAAATAAGTTCCCTATGTAGTCAATAATGATAAATGGTAATACAATTCCTTTTACTACAATACAATACAATTAAAACTATAAAACTTAGCAACAGAAAGAGTTAAAAGTCCTGCTCATGACTCTCTGGAAGGTGTAACCTTTTACCTAACAATCTGCTTTTTCTCTTCTCTCTCCCTCTCTGCCTTTCTGTCTGTCTGTCGAGCTACACACGCTACT
>JAQQZX010000016.1:12921934-12939361 GCA_030068355.1 Notoglanidium maculatum | reverse complement strand
TTATATACTTTTGTGAAGCTGCTTTGAGACAATGTCTGTTGTTAAAAGTGCTATACAAATAAAATTGAATTGAATTGTGTAAGAATTAGTACAGAACTGTAACGGACATGTGAAGCTGACAGGCGGAGGTGCACAAACACACACGTACACACGCCGCTGACCCGGCTGAGAACCGTCACGAACAAGAACATCAGATAAGCATCAGCTTACCCACCTCCTCTATGGAGAAGAGTTTGACGATGTTGACGTGATTCAGCCTCCGCAGCATCTCAAACTCTCTCATCTGTACCTCATACGGTCTGCTGTAGCTGGCCATGTTGAACACCTTCACTGCAACCACTTCACTCGTTTTCTTCAAAAAGAGTGGGAATGTGTGTAACGTTTGAGTCATTTTCTCAGCAAGTGAGCAAATGTCAAATATAGGTCAATACATCTAATGCGTTTCTGAAATGTCTCAGATAACAGTGTCAGACGGCAGACATACTTTGGTTCGGGCTTTGTAGACGCTTGCAGTCGCCCCTTGACCGAGAATATCGTCAGTGGACCAAAGATGGTTTTCTGTACTCGCTGACATGGTGGTCGAATCTATGGAAAAAAATAAAAGGGAAAAGGAGTTCAGAAATATTACTCTGTATAAGAGAAAATTACATATGGTAGTCTGTACTGTACTCTACGTCTGTACAAAATGTTCGTACGATACCACCGGTTTCAAAGTTGACCCAATTTACAGGCAAGTACAGAGAAAAAGTACTACATGTGGTGCATTAAATGTTGAATAAATAATTGTTATGCATTGTTTTAACTTTTGCTTTATTTGCCTGTACAATTATTCATGCTAAAAATTTACAACAGCATGTCCCATAGTGTTTTATTCCTCTTATACCTCATCAACTTGCCACTAATCAGTTTCTATTAAAATTCCACTATGTAGGATTTTGAGGGTATCTATTAGCAGAAGCAGAGTATATTTCCCATAACACACTTAGTGTATAATTACCTGCAACTATGACTTGTGTTTTCATAAGCTTAGAATAAGCCCTTTATATCTACGCAGGGAGCGGGTCCACCTCTACGGAGCTGCCATGTTGTGCAGGTACGGTAGCCCAGAATGGACAAACCTCTAGACAGCACCTTCCATGTTTTTCCAGGAAGACAAAGAAGAAGAAAGCAAGACAAGGAAGAGGAAAGAAGAGAAATCTGCATTTGTTGGTGCTGGCTAACAAGTTTGAGAACCCAAATTTTGAACGATGGAGAATAACGTTTATTATTTAGAACAGAAAAAGCAAAGAAGGGTGAATGTCAGTATACGGACGTACGCTACAGGCACGAGATGCTACCGTATATACTTATACGCACTTAGAACGGGAGGGACATTCAAATGGTTGAATCCTACATAGTGGACCTTTAAATAAACAATGACATCCCATAGAGTTACAGTAATGTGGAATGTCCATGAGACAAGTCAGTTCCTGTTATCACTTATCACTATAGCAAAAAGTCATCCACTGACCAGTCTCTCTTTTTTCCTCTTTCTTTTTAAGTAGTTAAAAAAAAGGAAGTTAAAGTAAGAATAAGTTTAAAAAAAAAAGGAAAGAAAGGAGGTGGTTGTATTAGAGAAACTCCTTTTCCCGAAGACTTTCCTATAGTGGAAAACTTACTGATGGTTTATTAAATGATATTTCAAAATGTATTGAAAAGTACCAGTTTGTGCCATTGGGTTGTCCAAGGAATAATTTACGTCGTAACTCAGATATGAAAACAAAACAACTTGAAAAAAAAAAAGTGATAAAATGACAATACTGCCAAATGGAAAATATTTTAAAATTCATGTTTTTTTTTTAATGTAGTGATGTAGTGTTATGTCTCTTAATGGTCAAACCCTTCTCTCTCTCTCTCACACACACACACACACACACACACACACACACACACGTGTGAGAGCAGACTGTTTACTCATAATTTTAAATGCCATTCAAGTGTGTTTGGCAACAGAACCCACAGCAGATATTACACAAATACAATTTAAAAAAAAATCCAATTTAAACAAATTAAGTACATTGTATAAGTTACCTTTTTCTAGTTTCTCGTCAATACCACTGTAAACAAGTCATGTAGAGGAAACAGCTAGGCTAACTCCTCAGGAGCTCAATACCTGTGAAAAACACTCACAAAAGTCACAAATGTGGCTGAAATATGACACACTTCTTATAAATATTAATTTAAAATGAGCATCTCAGGAGGTAGTCTTCTCGTCAGTTTGTAAACTTGGCATTTGAACTAAGCTAGGCTACTGAACTCTGAGGCTCTTTTCGTCTCGCGAGGGGTTTTCATCAGCTGCTCTTGTTGATTCCTTTCCAACTTCCTCGTGCTGCATCTGATTCGACAGCGAGAAGTAAGAAAAGAAATCAAACTCACCATCTAATATACAATACGAGATGAACAACTAGGAACTGCTTCTTCATGTAGACATACAGAGATTTCCCAAACACACTGTACATTACAGACAGTTCTCACTGAAACAAAAGAGACTTTCCTTTTGACAGGCAGGAACTTCCTGGTTGTAGTTCACGCGAATGTTTCACTATGAATTATACACATTAACAGCCAGATTAAACTGGATAAATAATATCATACGCTGCATCATAAAAAAAAACCTTACATTTACATTAAAAAACAATAATATTTGGCATAATTAGCCTATATACATGCCAGTTCTACATGAATGTAAACGTTATTTAAATTTGGCCTGTTTTGTCGCCATCTACTGGCCAACATGCTATATGCTCATATTATTCAAACTAGTGCACTTCTAGTTTCTTGCCAAGCTCTCAATATTTCTTGCCCAGGACTGGAGAATACCCTGTCTTGTCCCGAAATACTCCAGGACCAGGATTAGGAGTCTGTGCACTAGCCCAGACCAGGGGACTAGACTAGGGGACTGAACCAAGTACTTGAAGCAGCTGAGCCCTGGCCCTAGTTCATAAACTCCAGTTTTTGAAACATGAACTTCTGTAGCAAATCCTCTGTTGCGGTCAATCACATATTCCATATAGAGCATTGTCTATACCGCTTATCCGTTAAGGGTACCTCGTGGCAAGGCTAGAGCCAATCCCATCTGACTCTGGATGAGAGGCAGGGTACCTGAGCAGGTCGGTAATCTATTACAGAGCTAACACAGAGAGACAAACAGCCATTCATACTCACCTATGGGCAATTTAGAGCAGCCATGGGTAGACCTAATCTAAATGTCTTTGGACTGTGGGAGGAAACCGGGAAAACATGCAAACTCTGCACAGTTTTGTGCAGGCCCTAATTGGACAGGTCGAACCAAGAACCTTCTCGCCATGAGGTGACAGTGCTAAACAGTGCACCATTTACATTTATGTCATTTGGCAGATGCCCTTACCCAGAGCGATCCTTACATCTACATCTTATTTTATACAAGTGAGCAGTGATGCTCACTTGTGATGCCACATATTAAGTGATGCCTAGTGATGCCACATATTAAGGGCCCAGCAGTGGGCTTGGCAGTGCTGGGATTTGAACTCATGACCTTCTGATCACTAGTCCAACGTCTTAACCACTAACCTACCACAGCACCGGCATGCATCACATATTACACAAGTTATTTTGCTGAAGGCATCGGATCAGAAACTACAGGAACATACGTAGACACTCAGTTAGAAAGGGAAGATTTCACAGATTTTCATATTTCAATATTAACCCTCTCTTTTCTAAGTGAAATGATAACATGCCTTGTTTAAAGAAAAGTCTGTTTAAAGTTTAAAGACAACTGGACAAAGAAGTCAAGATTAGATCACTGATGAGTATCAATAGGTGCACATGAATGAGATATTTAGGTTGATGTTTGTATCTTGATCATGAAGAGGATATCTGTTTATTCTATACATGTATAATATTTGAAATGTAAACATGTGTGATTGGCTATTTCTAATTTGTCAATCACTCAAATGCACAGTAGGGGGTGCAAATGAGGCCACTGTCCCCACTATAAAGGCACCTATTAGCAAATGTATAGGTGACTACTAATATAATTGCAACTTTTTTTTTAGAATTGCGCCTTGTTCATGGGATTGGCTCAGGATCCACCCCAACCCTGACCAGGCTACATCGGTTTCTGAAACTGAATAAATAAATGAATGAATATTATGTCTATCATTTGGGCTAAAGGTAGGAATATACCCTGGATGGGACTCCAGCCCATTGCAGGGCATCATGAATTCAAACATTCACAACTAGGGGCAATTTAGAGTTGCCACTATATCCACCAGCATGTTATTGCGAGGTTGGAGGAAACCTAGACCTATGTACAACTCTAAACCTGAGCTCAGGATCGAGGTGCCGATGCTACCTTCTCTACCACCATCCCAGACTGTATTCATCAGTTTTGTAAATATATGTTGAACCTACTTGTGTTTTACATTTATGTTGGTTTCATGTTCTAACATTATAAAGACTCAGCCAAGTCAAAGACATGTATAGCAAGCGGTTTATTAAAAAAAATGTTTACTACAAGAACTACGCATGGGATTGTATAAGGTGTATTTGAGAGTAAACTACTATTGCTATTACTGTACAATCCTGTACCTCCTTCCCTCCAAAAAAAAAAAAAAAAAAAGAAATCCAAAGAGAAAGAATGTACCTCTGTAATGTACACCATTGTATATACAAAGTACATCTGAACACAGGTTTCTCTCATTAACAAATACTCGAGTGGACGACTATAAATACCTCTGACAAGACAGTTCATTTTACAGCCTTGTTTAAAATGGACAGGAAATACACATTTAACAATAGTTACCATTTTAAAAAAAAAAAGCAAACCCTCGCTCAATCTGTTCACCAACATACAATGCAGATTCAAGTGCATAATAAGAATCGATTTTACTTGAAAATATAAAGATCACATGTAAACCGAGACTTCAGCCAACTGCACAGTAAGAAAGTTACACATTAAGACAAAACATCTCACCAAGCACTTTGTATGACTTAATTAAGTATTATGCATGTTAATGCATTTTTTTTTTTTATTCCAATTTGGTTTCCAGTTGCCTTATGAGGTATTAGAAACAACACAAAGAATAAATTTCCAATCATAGCACAGAGAGATATACTTAATCACCTGTTAAGACATGTAGAGAATTGCAACACAACACAGAAAAAGAACATCCAAAAAGTTTTCCTAGAAAAGATGACCTTCGCTAAGCTGTTGATTTTTTTCTGGTCTTTTTATGTTGAATATTAATGAAGGGTTTCCAGGCGTTGCTCACCCTTTTCAGGCTGTTAAGGCTTTTAATAACGGGTCTTCATTGCCCTGGAAAAAAAAAAAAAAAAAAATCAACCGGCCCCATGCTTGTTTCTTTTTCCTGACCTCAAAACACACACCCAACATTATTTTTACTCGTGTCCACCACATCAAGGCTTGCATATAGTAAATAGTCAAGGCGCCTCTTGAAAAATCGTCTTTAAAAAGCATACACAGACTAGATGAACTGAGACAGAAGCTCAGATTTGAGATAAAATGGCCTGGCAAATTTGTAGTTAGAGATCTGGAAAATATATAAACATGCAGAAGATTGGTTTGTCACAAACTCTCCAATCCAATCAATCTGGGCTGCATTATAAAGAGCTCTAACAATGCTGAGATAAAACATAAAAACTGAGAAGTTGGATTAACCCCGGCTCCCAGTTTGGAGCGTGCGCTTGTCCATATAAAGATTCTGTAAATCTCTATATCCTCAGTCAAATCCTGTAAAGAGATTAAGGTTTTCCCAATCAGACTTAATTAATTGCCCCAATTAGGCATTTTACACTATACATACATAGAAACATACATAGAAACATACTTACAGCTACACAGTTAGCATGATGCAAACTCAAGGTCAAATAATGACCCATGAGAATTGTAAATAAATTCAGGCAAGGCAGAAGGAAACCATTTTTTTTTTTGCATCAAATACATCACCAAATGTACAAGACATTCCTCACTTTTGCTTTTTTTTCCAGTTATAATCTTAATCTTAATCATTTCAGGTACACAGAAATATCCTCTGTTCTCTGGATTACGCCACGTCTGACTATTGAAGAGTAACTGTAGGAGAATATGAAGACTAGGCTATTATGAAGTGCTTGTGAATCTTGTATACGAAAGAAAGGGTTTGAGAAGCAGCACAGCTTTGCTTTGTGCACCATGCAAGTAACGCTAAAGATTTAGGATTTAGGATCAAAAATGAGTTGTGTGTATAGTTTTTTTTTCTTCTTCTATACTTGGTTATTGCCCCTGTAACAGTACTAATCTACTGGTTGGTGTGCAATGCAGATAGTTTGGTGTTTCTCTTGTTCCAAATAATCTGTATCCGTTGAATCAGATTTCAAATTCCACCACTCCAATAGATGCAGAATGATTGATCACGTGACACAGATGAGTTACATGCATCAGCAATGAGCAGATGTTTGGCGACTTTTGCACAGAATTTGCGCCACACTTTTTCCTGATGGAATGTGATTTTGCAGGGAATGTAGGAGTAACATTAGCTAGCTATTTTTCTTTCCATATTGGTGCCAAGCACCACTACGTGTGAGCGCTACTTAACAGTAAGCAGCTCCTCTAGCATTCTCCTAACAAAACAGACCATGGTCCCTCCTACTTGTTTTGTACTGATTCAACTAAACAGTCGGTGCAAAGATAAAGTTGGTGCAAAGCGAAGATCAGAAATCACAAATTCGTCACTATTTGTCAGCGCTGCTCTACACGTGCTGACGTTGTACAATAAGGCGAGAAACGACATTTATTTATATTTTTTTTGTCCTGAGAACTTGCCAGGTGCTTGTGGATAAATGGTTCAAATTAGTTCATGGCTATCACTGCGGATTAGCGTTAGCATTAAGAGTTATCGTTAAGAAAGTAGGTGTGTATTACTGTTCAAGAGAAAGTGGTGCAAGCAAGTCGCCATGCTGGAATTCCTACAGAAGAAGTACTGAAGAGTTCGGGCTTTATCCTGAATTACAAATGCAGGAATATCGAATGTGAGGAGGGTACAAGCAGACATCGCTTATCCTGACTGACATGGACACAATCTCAGTACTTATAAAAAGCTGCATATAAATATACAGTTACATTTTTCCCACCGCAATGCTATGGAGATCATAGTAGAGTATTGCAGTAAAGTTCAGTTTCCATCATGGCACACGTAAAAGTCCAGCTCCCTCAAGAGTAAGTATTTAAGTAAAAAGTCAGAAAGAGAAAGGAACATAAGAGTTATTCACAGCTACATATTTTTTCACAATAATCCAATCCGATTCACAACCTTTATAAAAAAAAAAAAAAAAAAAAAAAATCATTAAACCTAGATTATAAAGAGGGATCGAGAGTGTTCACGTCCCAGCCAGAATTCTTTTCTTGGGTTTCAACAGTGCTGAAAAATCCCACCATGTGCATGTGGACCACACACAAACAATACACACACTCACATCCACACACTGCATTTCAGAATTGAGGTTACGGTCTATAATGAAAGAATTAAAAGAGGTTAGTTATTTATCCCTCCACTGACAATCAGGATCAGACAGCGGCTGGATTTTGGAATCACAATAAAGCAGGGATTTGTGGATTTCTCAAGCCGGGCAGGATTTATCGGTAGGTGGAGGAGGCGGTGGGGGAGACGGAGGGATGCTAGTGGTGCTGCTGGAGCTGCTACTTTTAGGGAAGACTGCAGGCTTGGGTCTGGTGGCTGGCGGCCGGTTATCTCGGAAAGTGGAAGTGGAAGGAGAGAGCGCAGTGGCCGTTGTTCCTGAGGTCAGAGGGCTCTTAGGTGCTGGGCTCTTGACCGGGCGTGAGGCGGAGGGCACGTCGCTGGCTGAGCTGGCACTGCGCTGGAGTGGGCACTGGAGCGGGTGCTGGAGCGGACGGGAGTGCAGCGGGCTGGATGGCTCGGAAGCTCCGCCGCTCTTCAGCTGCTCCAGAGTGTCAAGCACGACGTCGGGCGCCGGCTTCACGCTGCTCTTTTTGTCCAGATCCTGCAACTCACTCAGTGTTGTGCTCATGGTCGCCTGGATTTCCTGAAGGAGAGGGGAAAACAATAAAATTGAAATAGCGTGTATGAGCAAGAGAGAGAATTAAATAAAAATAGTAAATGATAAGACGGTAACTATAATCATTATTATAAAATTAGATATGTAGAAGATATCCCTTGGTTAACAGTAGTACATTAGCTAATGATGCCCAAATTAAGCTAGTAAGTTAGCTAAAGAGACCCATGTTTGCTAGGGGTTAATGCTAGTAAGCTAGCTATAAATACCCAAGAAAGGTAATGGATATTTCTAGTGAGCTAACTAAAGATACCAAAGTCAGCTAGAAGTTAATGCTAGCAAAAGGTAGCCAAGTCAGCTAGAAGTTAAAGGCAGTAAGATAGCTAAAGATAATGTGCTTAGGTAGGCGTTAATGCTAGTAGCTAGCTAAAAATACCCACGTTAGATAGAGGTTAATGTCAGTTTGCTAACTAACATTAGATAAACTAGCTAGTGATTAATGTTCGGAACACTTATAAAGTAGGATGGAGCGGAAAAAGAGATATGGAGAGAGAAAGTAAAAGAGAAAAAGCAGAAAAGAGAAAAACAGGAACAGGAGAAAAGGAAAATAATAAAAGTGATAGAGGGAGATATGCTTAGCAAAGATGTCTCGTTATTCTGACTGGTTGGATGTCAGCAGTCCACATCACTTGTTTGAACTTTATTTTAAACGGACTATGGCTCCACAGAGGCTTGAGATATTTTCCCTGCGTGATATTGTTTTGAGGCTGTTGGAATGACATGGGGACTTCACAAAAATGCTCAGATGTCCATATTGTTGATCTCTAGGCATCACCTTTTGTCACCTCCCTACTGCTCAGAAATACTGTAGGTATTAATCATGGCTTTTGGCCAATATCATATACCTGTTGTTTGTTCAGAAAGACTCCCTATACGTCGCTTTTATAGCCTTCCCATTATATATAGCTGCCTGCCGGGTGAGGAGTCTCACACTCACTCTACACAGAGTCTCATTTAAAAACTGTACTCTAGTCAGACGCCTCCCTGAGCTTCATCCGGCATGAGACCACTCCAAATGAATTGCTGCCTTGAGCTGGATCAATCACGCACCTCCAGCCAGCTGTGAAATTACTCCACAAACGCACGTCCATCTTAGCACTTCTCAAAGGGAAGTCGCCACAGGGAGCAAATGCTATATATGGCATCAGAGGCCAAAATAACTTCAGTGCAATAAAATCATCTATACTGGTCACTTACACGAGCTCCATCTATCAGAGCTGGCAATAACAGTGAAAAGGGTCAAATGTGATGGAACGTTTTGTTGCTTAAACCCAAAGAAGGTGAGGTAGTAAAGTAAAATAGTGCTTCTGACTGGATGAAACTGAACAAGCTTCCTCTAATCATTTTGCACCCTGAAGTTGCTAATGAAGGAGATACTTTGTGTATTTTGAACTAAATCCTTCCTGTTGTATTGCTACAGTACCGTGCATGACAGTAATGACAGCAGTTACAAATGAAAGCTATTGCAATGTCTCACCTGTGAGCTGTGCTCAACCTGCGTGAACACTTCGGGCTCGAGAGGTCGATGGTTGCTAAAACTCTTGGAGCGTCCAGCAGGGGTGCCTCTGCGGAACTGAGGGCTCTCCACCTTGGCTTTGAGGGATGAGTGGCGGGTGATGGAGTTGAGGACGCTGTGGGCGCTCAGAGGCCGCTTGTCTGCACCTTCTTTGGGCAGCACAGCTGCAGGCAATGAGGTGCCTCTCAGACCTCCCGTGGATACAGACGAGCCATCGCTGGTGCCTTCTACCGGCCGGAACGTTCTGCGGATTCCACTCGCCTCTGGGCGCTTCCTCATCCTGTCACAGACAGAGCAGCTTTGTTATTCCGTCCTACAGCTTATGACAAGGATTATCTTTCAACACAGCCATGACAATTCATAAACACACTCCGGCTCATGTTCACTCCAATATCCAATATGTCAAATCGATTCTACCACAGAGCTTATTGATTTGGGGTCAGTCATTATAGCAGTACTGACCTTTACAATATTGATGTCATTTACTGTGTTGGCAAAAAAGGCATATATCTGACCTAACAACCGTACTTTATTGTGGCCAAAATAAATGCAGGTTAAACTTTAACCAAGTGCTCTTTAACATATCACAATAACAATATTCACTACGTTTAAAAGCACACACATGCTCATGCTCACAAACTGTGTACAGTATAAAAACAACTGCTTACTTGTTGAGGTTGGCCAGATAGATATCAGCTACATGGCCTCCAATGGGAGAGCTGGCATTGCCTCTAGTAGACACTTTCTCTTCTATTCCCTCATGGGGCGCCTCTAGGTCAGCTTTCGGACTGCCTCGACCTGTGTAACCACCATCCGTGCTGGGAGAGTAACACATGCGGTGTCATTTCAGAACATCATAAAGCTAAATATTTCTTCTGTATATAACTCTATAACTGTTAAACATATAATTAAACAGATTTCAGATAAAAAATAAAAATAGACTGAGTCATCACATGTCCTGGAGCACGATGTACTGGTGGGGCACGAGGCCATCGACGCCGTTGTGTCGTCCCTCCCACCAGTCGTCAGAAGCACGGTGATACAGCAGCAGCGAGGCGCCCTTCTTAAACGAGAGCTCGCGGTTGTTACGGCCTGAGTAGTCGAAGCGGGCGATGGCCTCGATAGGGTCTGATTCTGAAACGTTCAACGAGCCTGGGAGTCAGATTCCAGAGATGCATTGCCAGGAGAAGAGAGAGGAAGAAAGGTGTGGAAATGAAAGGAAAGAGGTGGAAAAGAGAGAGGGAAAGATGGAGGAAGGGAGGATTATTGCTTAAGGAAGCCAGGCAGGTTAGAGCACATCCTTCATCAGCAGACAAGTTGCTGTAGCCATGCAAATTATTAGACAGACCCGAAACAAGCAGTTCAACAATAAACCAGACGTGGGTTGCAAAGTGCACACAGCAAAGCAAAATGCTGTCCTTCTTTAAGGATAAAACAATTTCTGCTCTGATAATATTGTGACCGCGGGACAAACAGGAATATCTGAAAAAGTGTATTTCTATATTCTAGCATTTCTGACATAACATTTCTAATTTAGCATTTTGTAATATCACTGTATATTAATAATTTAAGTTCGTAATTAAAGTTTCTTTAACAGCACTATTTATATAGCAGCTATTCAAACTGAAAAACAACTAAAGGTACTTTGTAAATTAAACAAAGATTTAAATTGAAATAAAAAACATTTTACAGAAAAAGTAACAAATTCATTCAATGTTTTAGACATTAAAATGGTTTTCTAACATTATTCCACCATTTTTGGTGCTATAAGCAGAATTCTCACCTCTCCCATCCTCTAAAATTATATTATAGCCACTTTTAACCCTTTAAATTCTCAGCATCTATTGGTGAGTCCAAACTTCATTCTCATTACTACACAAATTTCCTATTACTTTCCATGCACTGACTGAATGAAAGAGTGTATGCTCACCATCATCACTGTTATGGACGTCCGAGACGGTATCAGGTGCTGGCTCGTCCACTAGAGGGGGCTCGCTGTGTGGACCATCACTGCATCCGAGGACAAAACACATTGAGGCACGGGTTGAGACAAACCTCAACAGAATGTACTCGTCGGCAAACACAAGCCAGCTTAATCAGGCTTATAAACAATCATATTGATAAAATCTCTAAATCAGATTCACTTGTGTAAATTGATACAGCGATTAGGGATCATATCAGGAGATTAATGAGACAGTCTATGCCAAGGAAAACCCCTTCGGGACATTGTGCGTCCTGAGGCCTGGTTACTGTTTCTACTTTTCATCTTCTGCACCGAGATACAAACAGCCGTGTTGTTGCTTTGAACAGAGATCTGAAGCAAGACTTGGGTAAGGGAGTCCAAGCTGGATCTGTCTGCATCTCTGACTCTACGCAGCACTTACTTCTACAAGATTGCTGGGAAAAATAACTAGATGGGATGCGGTATTAGGTGAGGAGTGTTTTCAACAAGAAAATGGACAGGCTTCATCTCAACTATGTCTGAATGTTAAGGAATAATCTGGTTTGCTGACAGATATCAGCAATCAAATGCATTTCCTATAGACCCAGCATCATAGAAATTGGTCCTGAATGTCCTGAAATGTTTATATACTAAAATATGACTTTACCATTTGAGCTTCCATAGATTGACAAAATATTGCCATAATAATCATTCCCTTGCAGACTCCATGGAGAGCTGCCAGTGCTCGGCTGAGCAGACACACAGTCTGATACCTGTCCAGTTTCGCTTTAGTCTAATGCCATGTGATTTACTAAGCAGAGAGCCAGGACTAATACAGGCTGGGTTTCATAGGATGGGAGCGAGGGAGCGAGGGATGCTGGGAGTTGGAGGGATGAAGTGCTAATTGGGTCTTAGGGATTATGGCATAGCTCTTGGCAAAGCTCATGTGCATGGGCCACTTGCTTGGAACGGGAGCAACTTAAGGAATCAGCACTGGTGTGTGTGTGTCTGTGAGAGACGAAAACATTTATTGCTCAAATTATATTAGACATATGTGCACCTTAGAATGTGTACTTTTCCCTGTAAAACACCCTCCTAAGTGGTATCTTATCATGGAGAATTCATAAATAATGATAGCCTTCTATTAAATAAACACAAAAAGACACGTCCCATCTGTGACCCATGTATCCACGAGTCTGTTTAATTACTGGAGTGTATTTTTAGACATGGATTTCTCTCTAGAGACCAAACTGAAACGTTCCTTATGATGGTTTGCACCATAATATTAGGTTTCCGTGTGCTTATCCAAATATACTGTAAGAATTAAAATGTATATTGTTTTTGTGACACTTAAGTGGGACAAAAACACACCAAGTGGAAAAGTATGACTGTTGTACAATTCATCTACAAAAACATTTAGAACGATATATTAAATAAGCAGATTTGTAGTATATACTGTAGGTCAGGGAGAGTTTTTTTGCTATTAACATATTAAAATTACGAAGGAAACATAACAAAATATACTGTCCTAAGGGTATACAAACTTTTCCACTCAAATGTAAATGCGTGTGTGCGTGCCTGTGCCTTTCATCTAAAAGCCCTTTATGTAAAATGATCCGTCAGATTAGACCAAATGGTTCCTGTGCAAACAAAAGTCAATAGCGCCCTGATTTTCATCTTAATGCCCACTGTACCTTTTAAAAGGACAAAATTGTTTGACCTTCTGAACAAACTTCCCAAACACACTGCTGCTTTGCATCAAGACAGACTGAAGCAAATAAAGCACCGCTGGCGCAGACTAAAACTTGCTTTGCTATCTGGTAGCTTCCTGTATTCATCTAGAAAGATAAATTATAAAGGGAAATGTTCATGTGCATAGTGAGTGTTTCAAATCTGAATCACTCTCGGCCTTGTTTAGCATCTTTAAGTCCTTCGCTTACAATCCTGAGTCAGCACGCTATTCCCATTTCCTTCCATAACATACAAACAGATGTTTTAAAACAGAGAGTGTCCATGCCATTAGTAAAGGAGCCTCTTAAAAACAGCAGTAAGGGCATGTCAGCCGAGACGAAGCTGGTCTCTATCCAAAACTGGGCCTTGGTGACTGTACTATAAGCGAGGAAGTGACACAGGCTGAGGGTCATCTGTGCTTCTGACTACTAAAGAGATGCACAGAGTGAGAGTGTGTGTGAGTGATAAGTGTGATGGATATCTGGGATTCATCTTTGTAATGCATTCAGCTACTGTGGTGAGCCTGTATGCTGTAGATCATTTCACATTAAGCTACTTATTTCTTTCATGGATTGATACTCATGTACACAGTGCATGTGGTATTCAGTTTCTGATTAGAAAAAATTTATACAATATGGCAAAACATGGACAAACTATCATATTAATAATCACCCAATTTGCCACTATATGAAGGCTGGGAATTCCCCCCCCTCTCACCTGTATTCTTCAGTGGCTCCTCCACGCTCATACACAGGGCCCTCAAGCTCACGTGGTCCAGGGAAGATGCTCTCATGGTGGATGATGATAGTCTTGATCAGCTCGTTCACGTGGGCCTGACAAGAGACCTGGTCGTGTCCGTCAGGCACAGACATGAGCGTGGGGCCGAAGCAGATGGCAAGGTTATAGGGGTCCATCATGTTGTCCTCACTGTATTGGGACAGACTGTAGAAAAACAAGAGGGACAAGATGAGAAGAAAAAAAAAATCAGAATTGTAGATAAGGTTATGGGTGAAAGAAAGTGCTCCTCTATTTTGCAGTTTACAAAGTGTACATAAATCCAGAACAGGAAAACAGGGGACGACATTTTCAGAGGCAGGTTTAATAAAAGTCATAACTGCTACTTTCCTGGGATTAATTGAGCATAAAAGAGCATCAAAGAAATTTGCTTTATTGTGAATGTTGTTCCTAAAAAAACTAAATAAAAATACAAAAAATAGAAATGACTACATAGTGTGAAACAGGTTTTAAGAACGAAAGCAAGAAGCAAACAATGCAGTGTCCCAAGCTGTTTTTGGTTCGCGCTCTATTGACTACATCTTACGCTCCACCTTTTTGCTCATTTTCAAAATATATGTTTGTTGTCTTTTAAGAAACTGTTAAAACTTACAAAACCTCCGTCAACCTTGTGTCACAGAATCTCGATTAATGTATACAGTAAATCAGCACATGTCCCAGATGAAAAAGACACACACTTTTCAACCACTTAACCTAGGGTTCATTAAGCCTGAGGCAGACAACGCTGTGGGATTGTCCTTGGGGAAATCACAGTCGTTTAGCACATTTCTCACTGTCCCACAGTGCACTATAGCGGTATCGTGATCTGCGGCGAGACCATGAGTCAGACAGAACTGGAGTGAATCACACACACAGGGAGGAGGTGGCTAGGGCTCCGAGGTCAAACAAATCCATATGGAGAAGCTCAGGTCGGGATTTATGAGTGGTATAACTAGTTCACAGGGATCCGCTTACTTTTCTTCCTGCCCCATAATAGGGCACTTTTTAGGGCTAGACCATATGTTTGGAAGTGATTAGAAGCAAAGGGTTGATTAGACTGTAGAAACTTCAAAGCATGTGTACATGCACACTCACCAACCGCACAACCGAAAACGTGATCAACCTCACCTGGTCTTCTTCCAAGAGGTTTAAGGTGAACCTGTGCCCACTGAAGCACAGATTCCTGCTCTTGAATGACGCCAGATGTCGTCTTCTACTGTTGTAGCCCATCTGCTTCAAGGTACGGTATGTTGTGATACCCGAGATGCTTTTCTGCTCACCGCAGTTGTAAAGAGTGTTCATTTGAGTCACTATAGGCTTCCTGTTTGCTTGAACTGGTCTGGCCATTCTCTTCTCAGCTCTCTCATCGTCAAGGCATTTCCACCCACAGGACAGCCGCTCGCTGGCTGGTTTTGTTTTCCGCACCATCCTGTGGTGCACGGTCAGCAGTTCTGCAGGCGCATTTTATGCACGAATGAGCAGGGCTACAGGTGTTCCTAATAAAGTGGTCGCTGAGTTTATGGTTTAAGTATGGATAAATCCCAATGTGTGTGTGTGTGCGTGTGTGTGTGTGTGCGCGCGCTAGGAATGAAACCGAATCCAAATGATTTGTTTGTTCCAAAAAAATTTATCTTCTAAAGAAACAAATATTTGGCATGCTACTTAGATCTTTAAAAAATTACGCAGATATTTGGATTTGCATATTTGCATTTTAATGTAACATACTTTAATGTGCATTTTTAACCTCTCCTTTAACTTTGTTCAACATTAGGGCAGTATTTATTATACTGATTATACACCGTTTCAATAGGTAAACAACAAGATGCAGCTTAATAGAGCCATTCTGGCATCGGACTATTCTGGTCGAGGAAACAGTGGACTCTTTCAACTAGTAAGCATTACTAGCAGCTTGAATGCAAAACCATACGTCTATCTCTTTCATCCCATTCTCTTTCTCCATTTATCCCTCACTTTGGCAATGATATCTGGGCTGGAGTGGTTTTTGTCAATGGAGGAAACCACACACACTTCTGCACATACGTGCCATCAGCTGGAGCAAAAGCAAAACCATATCATGGTTTTTCAAAAAGACCACAAAGACAAGGAACGGAAAAAAAGTAGCAAGGCAGGGGACAGGAATGGAAGCATTACAAATAGCAGACGTTGGCACCTCGACTTCGGCTTGGACCTGGATTCCTTCAAGAAAAAAAAAAAAAAAAAAAAACCTATACCTTCTAATAAAAAGTGCTTGTAAAATGGAAAGATTACGACGCACATAGGTTTAAGTGTTAGAAAAGTGATGCTAAGATTAGCTGTGGTCCACCAAGCAAAAGCTCACAGGTTTAACGATCCCAGTGGAGTCTGGCTACAGCTTCGGCTCTAAATCACAAATTAACCGCAGACGTGAATGGTGACCTCGTTTGCCAAATCTCCCTGAAGTCTTCACAGCTTTTGAACCTGGCCCTTATGTATAAAACATCTGTAATAGCGCTGATCTAGGATCAGCTCCAACGAACCAGAAGCAAGAGCTGATCGTAAATCAGTGAAAGCACTTACTGGTTGAGGAACGCAAACAGGTATCGCATGATGACCAGGGTGCTGCTGGGAAGAGACAGAAGGACCTTGCGGATGTGGGCAGCCCGATCCTGGAGATTCTCCATGGCTGCAGGGACACAGTCAGGACAATCATTTTTTCCCTCCATATTGCAGTTTACTTATTTTCCAAACAAAATTAAATGAGTAGTGTGTCGTATGAATACTCTTCTATGTATGAAAGATACACTATAAGATTAAAATGGATTCAGGACTGATAGATTTATCTTTTTTCTTGCTTATCATGTAGCTCATCATTGCTCTCTATTTTGGTTAGGGGCTTATGAGTGATAGAAAATAGTCAGGTTTATTAATATCCAGCTGAAAAGTTGTTAAAGACCACATGATAGCCAGCTGGTGACTAAAAAATATATTGTTGACTTTTGCCATATTTTTGTATTTAAAATTCAGTTATACTGGGTGAGAATGAAGGATTTGCACATCCTGCCTTATCCAGATTATGCCTTTTTGGCTCAATTTTGAGAACAAAATGAACATTTTAGTTAACGAAATACATGAATAACACAGTACGGTAAAACAAAATAAAGCAAAACAAAACACCAACAAAAAACAATCATTCATTCCAAGCTAGCTAGATAGAGTTAGCAGTTAGTGCCTTCTAACCGTTCTGGAGATTTGCAGATCTTCAAATTTAAGGGAAAATTCAGATTGTATTATTTTATTCCATTCATCCATCCATCCATTATCTATACTGCTTTATCCGTCTGGGTCGCGGGGAAGCTGGAGCCAATCCCAGCATCTT
>JAQQZX010000016.1:12893109-12909639 GCA_030068355.1 Notoglanidium maculatum | reverse complement strand
AAATATAAGAAAAAATCATGACAAAACTGAAGATTTCTCTGAAACAGTACGTGATGGGTAAATTTTGATGTGATATTTGTGATCAGCGCCCAAATATCTATAAGAAACACCCAACAGTGTTCAAGAAGCAAAAACTTTGTTGTGCAGTGTAACTACTTAACAATTCAAACACATAACTTAAACATTAATTAAACCTATCACCACCATGCAAACATTATCCAAACTGTCTGAAGATCATGGGAAGAAGAACGCTGAGTTCTCTCATTTTTCCTACTTTATTTTCAATAAGATTATATTGTGATAATGATTGGCAAGGCCACTTTGAAAGTACAGCCCTATTACCCAAATTATAGACTGGAAGTAAATCATTAATTAAAATTTGATGTAAATTCATAAAAGAACATTTTAGATTCAATGTTGGAAAAATTTTTTAACAGTTACTCTAAGGGCTTAATGCCAGTTGTGGAATTGGCCTTTGAAACCCAAAGGAACGCAGTCCGAATTGTATTCTAGATCAAACAGGAAGTGAAACTTTACTTGCAGCAAAACAGAAACTGATTCATTTGAAATAGAGGGCATTACTTCTGTTCGTTGGCATGGAAGCTGAAAAAGCAAAGCTGCAGTTCCTTAAAAATAACATGCCATTCTCAGAAGGGACAGATTTGGCAATGTTTTATTACACTGGTTCCTGCATGGTCTTATTATATGCATGAAGCAATGCATTATTTATTTGAACAAACGGCGTCCAATTAAAACATCCAGAACATGTACACAAACCCCACAGAGACACAGCCTGGTGTGCTTTAACTTTAAATTTCCTCTTTCAGCAGAGCTCAACATCCCCACTACATCCACCTTCATCAACCCTTGTATGGATTATATGTTTCCCAGCATGCCTAGGTCTCCTAAACCAAAGGAACACACAATGTAAACCCATCATTCATATTCATGGCACTCTGGGTGTAGTCACAGGCTCTGATCATGAGCTTGAGCCCTAGGAGGATCTCAGTATCATAGGGAGGAAGGAGAAATCCCTCTCTAACAGCTTGCCTGTGGGGTTGCCTCAGGTCTACCTCATAAGTGAAGCAATCATATTACTCTAATGGAACAACAGCGATGTGAACTTTTAAGGATCCACATCTCATATTACGAGCATGACATACCCTAACAGCATTATAATACGCTGACATTTTTAAATTACACTAAAACATTGAGTTAAACCATTTATGTGGGTTTTAATGAATAAATATGTAACCTCAAGGATATCCACAAAGCAATGGTGGAACGCAGGAGTTCACTGGCAGTTAAAAAGGAAAGGGTTATCCGTACGCAAGCCAGAGGTAAAATCCCGGCGCTCAAACGTAGTAAAAGATGTCAGAAAGGCTTGTGGAAATAAAAGCTGATACATTATCAGAAAAGATGCACTGCTGCTTAGTTATTTAGTTTAGTTATTTAGTTAGTTAGTCTCAGCCTAACTAGATCATATTTAAAATACCTAATACAAAAGTAGCAAAGTCTATATGTGTAAAAAAAAATAGCAGGAGAAATGTTGGGAAATTTGTTTAAGAAATGAAGGAGCGGTTATCATCAGATGAATGGCACTGTACAGGACGTGGGCATTTTCATGCAAATCATCAGTAGACTCTGTAACAGAAATTTCACAATCTCATCTCAAAAATTGCTAAAACGTTCAGTTAACATCAATGAGTACTGTTGCTTAATTGCCCCCAGCAGAGATTTAAAAAAAAAGCTTACATGCTGATATACAAATATAAAGGTTTACATTTAAAATGGCTCCGGATTAAGTGGACTACATATTTCAAAAAGGTTTTTTAAACCCTCTGGACTATAGATGTCTTTAGGGAGTCAGCCAAGTATAGAGCATAGCCACTGTGTATACATGTTAATGATGGTGTGTGTTAATGCAGTGTTTATAATGGCTATGTATGCACCACCAGGCTAAAAGCAAAAAAAAAAAATCAATGGTGACGAGACACAGGAGGACTTACGTCAATGAGGTCGGAGAGGTCATGAATGTAGTACTTGAATACACAGCAGTTGGTTGCCTCCAGAGCCAGCAGGTACTCGTTCCTTGCCTTGATGGCTTTCAGCTTGTTCTCAGTGTATTTGGCTTGGCGCTGAAAATTAGAAACGAGCAGTATGAAAGAAAAGGAGAGAAAGGGAACATTGAACAAGGGCCATTAAATCACTCTAGCCTATAACTAGTAACGTGGATCAGGTGTCTCCAAATGTTTCATGGCTGCAAGTCGACAAAGAAATGTTCAAGCTGCCACCACAAACTCTACTCCTTACGCTGTCCTTTTCTAACCCCGCAGCATGAAGTAAAGAATACAAAAATGGTCTCGAACTGGTTCAGACATAAGAACTCTTCTAAAACAGCATTCTAGACAACTGTGATTCTCCTTCATATCAATTTGTCAAACATGGTTGGAGCAAACCTAATTAGACTACAGTTCCAGCCCTTGACCACTGGGATGAAGATAACGTAGGTCTGGTGATAATCCTGAAAAACTGACTAATTATCACCATTATCACAAAACCATGTTATCTTCACCCCAGTGGCCAAAGGTCTGCATAATTATTATAGGGTAAAGCATTAAATCCTTCAACGACTATGCTGGAGCATAGTCTGGGATGAGCAATATCTAGAGCTGAATTTCATGCAAAGCTTGTAAGCTCATACAAAAGCCCAAAGGAGCATGGTAGATGGTGTTAACATCTCAAGTAACCTAGTCTGCAAGCCAGACCTCTAGCTTTCACTACACTCTAATACATTTTGTTATTAATCATGGCCAAGAAAAAAAAAAAGAAATGGATGCTTTAATTCTGATAGTGGTATCGGTCCGAGGCCAAGCTCATATGCTCATACTATATAAAATATATACCAATGCATACTATGTGAGGTAAGCCTAGTGTATACTATTGGTGTGTATACACTAAACTGTTGCACATAAGAGCACTTCACTTCAGTGAGTACTGAGCACTGACAGACACATACATGCATCTTAACCTTCATTTAAGGAGTTCTCTCATTGCTAACAGCACACAGCAGAAGCCAACATAAACAAAGCTAAATATAATGTACCCTGACACCCCGGATTGCGCACTTCTCTGTAAGGTACTCATTTCGGTATCATCGCTGTATCGACGAGTACCAAAGCACATACATGGGCTGAATAAAAAAAAAGGTATAGACGCATCCCTACTGCAAACAGCTAACCTTGACCACAGTATTCTGTACCTTGCTGTTAAAGCTTATTGTGTTTTGGATATTAAAAGCCAATCTGCTGAGGTATACTGTGATCCTGAAGCTTGTGGCCAGAGAAGTGTACAAAAGATCAGATACCTGTAAGTTATGGATGAAGCATCAAGGGTTAAGATATCAGATAACCTGACAAAGGCTAATGTATCTCCAAGTAAAACATGTTGCTATCCCCTAGTAAAAGTGCTTTTTTTTTACTGTCCGTGTCTGCAATTTTAGAAAGAAATATGAGCAACTTTGATGTCAGATCAACAACATATTCCCTATGAATGAGATCATACACAAGAATAAAGTCAACGTGCCTTATGAATACAGGTTCTGATCCAGAACCATCTGCTAAATGATGGTTTGCACTATACCACTCAGCACTTCATCCACCTCCTGCTCTTTCCCACCCTCTTCTGCATTCTCTTCTTACCATTCAAACTACGTCCCCATCTCCATCTCCATCTGCTCACCCTTTTACGACCTACACAATCTTTTTCTCTACATTCTCAAGTTCTTTCACCTCAAGTAACCACCAAGCACCAAAATACAGCCCTCACTCTCACCCTCTCCCCACAGCTGGCTTCATTTCAGCTCTTCTTTTCAGTCCTCACCTTCTCCTTCATCTTCTCGATCTTTTTCACAGAGCTCCGGCGAACAGGCTTGTCATCGAGCCTGACGCTGGCGAGTGTGTCAGGCGAGCGTGGTGTTTGGCGCTCCTCTTGGCGTGCCCCACGTCCCATCTGCTTCTCTTCCTGCTTCTCTGCCTCCTTCAGCTTGCTCTCAGCGTTGATGCTATCCACGTTGTACATGTGGTACGTCTTCATCACCTGCCGGGTAAAATAAGGAAGAGCATGGTTAGCACTAATGTCGAAATACGAATGGGAAGATGCACCGAGTCAGAATAAATATCAAGTAGTAGCCCTGCATTCACAATGGCAGGCATTTTTACATGCCTCATATTACCCATTTGTTGGTTACTAGAAGTCTTGCTGGTTGCCATATTGGCTTTCCTGCTCACTTTTAGTAACTGCTTTATTCCGGTCGGGGTCATGGTGAATCCCAGGAAAAACCCTTGAATAGGACACCAGTCCATGGAAAAGCACCATGTGCACACACACTCATTCACTCCCAGTGGCAATTAACCAATTAGTCAGTCAACCTAATGTCAAGTTTTGGGAGATGGGACGAAACCAGAGAATCCACAAAAAACCACACAGACAGTAACCCAAAATCAGGATCCAACTGGGTTCCCTGGAGCTGTGAGGTGGCAATAGTAGCCACCCTGAAACCTGATTATTGGACTCTAATAAAGAAGTTTTGTTTGTATCAAAGTATGCAGTTTGTATGCTAATTGAACAATCAGACAACTGCTAAAATCCCACACTGATTGTGCATACAAGGTTTGTGCATCAAAAAATAGGGAGTGTGTGCTTTATGATGTGTAGAAATCCAGTTTTTAGTAAAATAGAGTCCATACACAGACTGAATATTTTCAACCTTTGTTGTTCTGGCATTTGTTTCAAGACTAGCCATTTATTGGTTTTCAGAACATGCTGCATAATTTGTTCAGGTGGCTGAGAAAGTGCAGACAGTTTGGTGGTAGGAAACAGGAAACATGCTTGAGCCAATGTCCTTTCAGTCTGAGCTTAGCATAATGAGTTACATACAAGGCCTGCTAAAGAATCATTTGCCCAAATTGCTTTTACTTGCACTCGAGCGTGCACGGCAAAATAGTTTTCCTCTCCTTCTAGCTCGATGCTTTCTTAAAAGCTAAGAACAACAACAACAACAAAAAAAAAAACCCAGTCAGTTTATACTAACTAGTATGTTTAAAGCGTGATCTTTGGGATAACTGTTTAACCAAACTATAGTGATGGCCATCGCATTATTTAATTGGAGACAGAAACATACAAATCATGGAGAGTGAACGCACGTGCCTCTGTAACTTGAGTTCTCAGTAAAACCGTCAGTGGTGTAACCGTGGCACCAATCATCTGTATAACCACAGCTGAAAACTGGACGAGTAGAAAGGAATCCATGCCAAGCAATGGAAGATGCCATTCAGAAAAAAAAAAGGGGGGGGGGGGCACTGGTGATTCATGGGGTTTTCTTATTCTAAACACGAATGGAATGTCCCTGCTGTCTACTCCTCCCAAGAGAAAAAACTCTACACAGTGACAGAGTATTTGCACATCCCTTCATGCAATGTGCCAAAGGTTAGAGAGATGACATAATTGCCGGCTCTGTCAATCCTTCCCTGGGCTCCAAAGACATTTTAATGACCCCCATTTACATAATTTAAACTGGCTTAGATTTCTTTCAAAGGATACAATAAATATTTATCATTGCTGTGTCATCATTTATTAAAAAAATGAGGAGAATTTGGAAGTGGAGAGTTTGGCCACACCATCTCTCTCAAAAACAAGGTTAGAATAAACCAGTACTGATTTAATGAGGAACGGAGAAAGGTTGCCGAAGAAAAAAGTTAGTCAGTTCACCAACAATGCTCACATCCCAACCTTCACTGGTTTCCTCTGGTTCCTTATCCGTTTTATCCCCTTTATAAACCACAAGTGTTGTAAAAAACAGTGCCAGGTCTATTTCGATCACAGTTAAGCATTTAATTAAAGGATTTGCTTTCCTTTATGGGGATTTATGCGTATGGTTATTTCCTCATCAGTGCTCATGTATGCAAGTATGTGAGTGCGTGTGCCCCTACTTTGGGGGGGGTGGGTATTCAGTCAAAGGAATTTGATAAGGCCTAAATCTGGAGCGCCCCTCCCCAAAACTTCAATGTCTTCTCGAACCCCCACGGCCACAAACAAAGCAGACACATGTTCCGCATTAGAGCAGGAATTTCTAACGGCTCAGCGAAAACAATGCTCGGGTGTCATTGGAATGACTGAGCACCGAGTGTCCTGCTGATAATTAAAAGCATGCTCTGTGTGACTGTACAGTGTGTCAGAATGTCGCACAGACAAACACTTTGCTTTAAGCCAACGTTAACATGGCAAAGGATCACAGAGCAGTTTGTCTGTACACAGCGACTTGGTTATACACACCACAATCTCACTGCTATTTGGGTAGGAAAACCTACAAAATATGGCTTCACCATCAGACATATCAGAGACACAGGAAAGAGTTAAATAATTAATGGCTCTGTAGGTGGTATCATTTGATGTTATTCTAGAGGAGAACACAATCATGCTATCTCCAAGTCAGAAATGTGAAGCTGAATTTGAAGTCTAGTGCAAATTTGGCTATGACAAATTAAAGCCTGTGAAAATATACAACTGTCTTTCATTATCATTTTAAGGAAACTAAACGCTGCTACACTTTGTAGGCAATGAATCCGATTTAGTGGCTCAATGAAACCGGAGACGAATCTGTGAAGGCGCCGATCTGTCATTCACTACTCAGGAAAAGGAAAAAAATCTACTTCCTGGTATATGAAACTACACTGAATATGCTTTTAAAAAGTATGCACACAAGCAGATGTTGTAGTCATTTGTAGTTTTCTTAAATGCAGGCCAACATGTTCATGCCCTGCCTGTCATACACAAGAACACACAACTAGGACCTCCTACTATGACAAAAAACCATGATGCTTTTGATAGGAAAGAAGTAGTAGTACTCAAACGCCACTGATCATACGGACTGATTGGCCCATAAGCATTTCAGCACATACAAAATAAGCCCCGTCTTGCAGCAGACGCTTCACTTCCAGCTCCTTTGAAAGAGATGACAGCAACAGCAGGGTAGACAGCGTGTGTGTGTGTGTGTGTGTGTGTGTGTATACATGCACTATCTTTGAACACGGTGTATCTTTGAAGGTACTACACTCAACAAAAGATAAAAGAGAAAAAATAAGAGAAGAATTTGAAAATGTAGCTTACAGTTAGAGGATACCTACAGATTTTCTCCGGTTGGTCTCATTAGCTTTAGTGACTATATAAGAAAAGTCTTTTTCTTTCTGTAAAAAAGGTTAAAATTACAATATGGTCTGTTATGGTGAATGACATGTTTCTACTTGAATCCGTGAATATAATTTTTTTTTTTTGAGTACTTCAATATCAGTTTTTCCTGTATACTTATAACGCAACTGAGAAGAGATGAAAGATGTAATATTTATGCATGCTGCTAATTTTGTGTCAAAGTAACAGTTTTGAAAGGCAAAAAAAAGAGACATCTCATCTCGGAGCCGTATGTACATACAGTATATATATATATATATATATATATATATATATATATAAGCAATAACCGCGGTTTTCCTGCACAGTAATACACCTAGTAGGGCATCACACACAATACTCACTCACATCAAGGGGTAATTTATAGATACCAAAACGTTTTTGGGTGTAGCCAGAGCAAACCCACATAGACAGACAGGCATCTTTATTTTTTCTCTATAAGTTAACCACAAGGTGACGAAGTGTTCTGCTAGCAGGATCGTTATATGCTGCACTTTGTTTTGCTCGGTTTCATCAGTGTTTCCACATATCTGTGTGTTCCTGATTCTGAAAAGATTGTCTGTCATCAGTGCACGACAATTCAACCACCTAGTAAAAGCCAATGTTTGTGGTGCAGCAGGCGGTGGGACTCTGAACCAATAGTGTGTGCTATAGTTACAACATTAATGTTCATGCACCACGGTCATGCTCATTTTGGTTAAATATACATAAGAAATGAAACATTGTTTTGTTTATATGGTGGAAAGGCTCACCCTTTCCAGAATCCACTGCACTGTTTTTGTTTTAAAAGCACGTGGCTGCTATCTGTTAGGTCTCTGTGCGGCAAAACCTCTGCAAAATCACAGTTAGTGATCCCATCTTGAAATTTTTCTTCATCTATGCGTCATACGTGGAAGCTTGGAACAAAATATGCCTTATTTTTTCGTTCCCTCGCAGCCACCCACGAGACCGCCAAGGCCGGTGGGGGTCCATTACATATGCAAAGCCATGCGAAAACAGAAAGAATTTAAATATAGGTACTAGAAAATATCTTCAATTTCACTTTACAATTTAAGATCTATGGCCTAGGATGATGGCAAATTATTGTGAATTGTTTTCGGAATATCGAAGGCATTGAAAACGGCACACTTGGCACAGAGGATTCTGGGAAGGATGAGCCGGTCCCTTTAAACAAGAGAATAAAAAAAAAAAAACAAACAAAATAACAGGTGGCTTCTGGCCTACTGAACCTACTGGTCAGTCAGGCTCGTAAAAATAAAAAACTAATAGGAAAAATCCTTTAAAATCTAAATCTAAAATCCTTTAGTCCCTGGGCTACCGTTTTGTCCAACCCAGATACTGCATAAACTATACACTAAAATATACAGTATACCAAGATACAGTATATGTAACGTATGAATAGTATAAACATTAAAACAAACTCATCTTCTACATGATCTCCATTTCCTTTGCTTTTAAACTTGAACCAAAACTTCTGCTTCTTTCTAAAGCATCTTTCTAGTGTTTTACCTTTAAGTTTGGACTATTATCTTGTTGCAGAGATAATGGATGTGTTGTGTAGACATGTGTGCACAGGTGTTATTTGTGCACCTCTTACCGTGTACAGCTCGTTGAGGACCTTCATCAAATCCTCCTGCAGCTGAAGTCCCACCTCTTTACTCTGTGTGGACAGAAAAGGTGACACGGATTAGAAGACAGACTCCAAAGAAATCCATACTCTATCTTTAGGAGGTGGATCCAACAAGGCCCAAGACTGCCATTTATCATATCAGGGGCGGAAACACTGGGAAACTGATGCACTGCTCCTGTCACGCTTAACAGGACTGATGCTTCTGTCCTTCAGTAATGGAGGTCTTCACTCTCTAACCCTTTAATCCGATCTAAATCCACTGCCTATTTATCATATAATACAAGAGGAAGGCTCATGGGTGTAGTTTTTTCAATTAATTTAATATCCGACACATTTGTGAGCCTGTGACTGATTTCATAAGGCTTTAAAATTACAAGCTTCACATAATAGATGCATTTAATTCAAGAAAGTTCCAGCACAACGAATGCTTTTGGGTTGAAGTTTGGAACAGCGGAGTTTCGAGTTCTTTTTTAAGGACTTAGGGCGGAAAGGTTTGGCAGGCATTGTGTGAAATGGAAACGGTGGTTTGAAATTCTGGCATTGCTCATTGTGTATCAGAGTCGGCTTTGTGTTTTTCGCCATGTGAAAATGAAGTGCTAAAGAGAACACACCCAAAGCTCTGTAGGTTGGCTGGCGAAAAGAATGTAAACTGGAACTGACGGCACCTACAGATCATTATTCAAACCCCTCCACATGTTCAAACATCTTAAAAGGAATGAAAGCAAGTGGAAGCCAAGCGTCTATTTTGCACTGTGCTAGCTGGCTCATGCTAGGTTAGGAAAGTTAGCATTTTTGGATGACGTAAAGCAGAACTCGAATTCTTTTTTTTGAGGAACTATTTTCAGACAACTGACAATAACTCTACAGCAGAGGTGTCAACATTGCTAACAAGAATAGAAATGAGAGAGGAAAAACAGCATTTTTCTACAAAAACCTAAGATGGTGTGAAGGCTGCTGAATTAACAGTCCCACATATTTGCTTCTGATGGGCACACATGACCAAAGCTTGTGAATGCAGAAATTCACCTAGATATAGTCAGCACGCAGTGTAATGTGCATCCTTTCCCCTTCAGTGAATTGAAACATATTCTCTTTACTGAAAGGTAGGAGGGAGTCGATGCTACGTCTAAACTGCAGACATTCTACAGACGCAGTTCTGTAGACTGCATCTAGCCAAAAAAAGAAAAACCTCAGCTAGAGAGGTTTAATGAAAGATAAATGTCCACCCCAATCGTCGAGTCACATAATCCACCATTTTCAGCTTTCAAACCTGGCAGGGGAGAATAAAGCTGGAGTTTAACCCTTTGAAGGTGAGATGAATGCCTGGCAGCAGGAGTCTGTCCATAGGGGCTCATTAATAATGGAGCTCTGATAGCTTTTATTCAGAGCTAGAGCTCTGGCTGATGGGTCAGAATCCACAATCACATCCACATTCAGAACTGTGCAGAGGAATAGCATAGTGTCAGATCTCCCTCTCTCTCTCCCGTTTCACTAGAAGCCAAGATGACTGATGTTCAAAGCTGGTCCAGCTCTGAAATGTCAACATCAGCATGTTCCTATGGTTTGGTGACTCACAATGACAATGATGTGCCTTTTTAAAACTAACCATGATGGAGTTTCAGCATTAGTTTGATGCAAACTAACGATAATTCTTAGAATATAAGGTACAAGCTATTGAGTAGCGTTAGGAATCCAGAGTAGGGAAATATAATAATCAATATAATATCTATATTGCGATTTATACCACACCATTGATGTATTCTCACATCTCATTGGTCAGAAGGTGTGGATTAAGTACTTAGAACAGCAGCATTCACAGTAGCTCTAATCAGTACATACACAGGTTATATTAATGCACCTGTTATAAGCAAAATTAATTCACAGACTTGTATTGCGGCATTCTACATAATCTATCATTTAACATTTATAGATGGAGTCACCGGTGTCGATGCTTAGTATCATTCAGGAAGTTTTCCGCCACTGGAAAGTCTTCAGAACAGCGGATCGGTTTCTCCGTAAGATGGTATTCTCATCTTGGATTGCTTTCTTACAACAACATGCATCATCATTTTCCTTACAAATTACATTACTATAAACTTTACTGATATATTGTGAGTATCGTGTTAAATGATTGTTATCATGGTCAGAAAATGTAAAAGCAAATGAGTTAATGTTTGACACTAAATCTTTTAAAATTGTAAAATATAAATTTCTTTTGCAGATTTTTGCCCCCGTATGTTTCAATGTTAACTGCAAATTCAGTACAGCATTTTTTCCCCGAATGAAACTATACCATTTTAATGTGGGTTTGTTAGCAAACCTACATTTTGTGTCAAACTGTGTAAATCTTGAAATGCCAACATAATATTTTTGACTAATATTTTGATATCAGCCACAAATATGTTATTTAAAGCATAATTTATTTTTACACATAAAAATGGTTTTAAACTAGAGACAAGAAAGGAATTCAGACAACAAAAATTCTGTGAATGTAAAACACATCTGGCTGAGGAATGAGAGATTTCAGACGATGACAAGAACGAGGAAGAATTGGAGATAATGACCTTAGGACATAAAAACAGTATCACTCCACCTTTTTCTCCTGATCTACCTGACACAGACTCTGCTTCAGTTTCTCAGCTTGTTTCTCATTTGCTGATTCTGATGACAGGAAGAGAGGAAGTGAAGGTAAAACAGGATAACATTCCATGCAGTGGAGCGACTGTTAAAGAAAAAAAAATCATAGATTCACTGCAGCTGAGGGAGACTGAAATAATACGCTACTGCGCCTGTATGATTTTATAGCTGAAAACAATGAGAGAGAGCAAGAGAAATGGATGTTGGTTTACCTGCAGTGTGTTTGCGTGGAGAGAGACTATGAAACGTAGCTCACGGCTAGAACTAAATAAATAATGGATGTATGTGTGCTTTGTGACATTTTTCTTCTTTACATCTTTTCTACATAGCTAGTGAGTGGGTGTTCTAAGCCACAGCTCAAACAAAATCCATCGAGATGAATATCAGCTCCAAATCAAGAGATTTCACCCAGACATTCCTGCAACATTTTTTCCCCCTTCTCCCTCCTGCTCTAAACTGCCTTTTTGAGGTCAAACGTGCTGCTGTTGGGAACTGGAACGTGTGCCAATCCGAAAACTGTTCAAGATGGAGAAACAAAAGAGCTCACCGGGCAGTTTAAAGCCTGCGTGCTGCAGTGGATTTTTGAACAGCTCTCCCATTACCCCCATCATACCAAGTGTATGGACCGCATTAAAGAATGAAAGTTTGATGAGGAGCTCAAAGAAAAGAAAAAAAAAAGTCACCTAACAAATATTCAGGAAATTGCAATGTAGGCATAAAAATAACGTTTCCCCAAGTGCTGGCTGTAGCTGGATGATGTGAAGTCATTATTATTATTTTCAGCACCTCGCCCCATGACAGTATCAAAAAAAAAAAAAAAAAAAAAAAAAAAAAAAAAAAAAAAAAAAAAAAAAAAAAAAAAAAAAAGTGAGAGAGAGAGAGCAAGAAATGGCCAGAAGCTTGAACTGCCTCTTAGGAGATAGTGCTGCAATCATGGGCTAAAAATACCCCCAACAAATGAGTTGAATGAAAACTGAAAGCAAATGATCACAGGACTGGATGCAATCATGTTTGTGTCATACCGAGTGCTATGTTGTTTTTATGGAATGAAAGACATCGTCCTATTGATCCAATGATCATCACTGGAAACATCTGGGAAGTTCTTTAGACTGCACTCTGGAGAGGAATGTGTCATGGCAGCCTGGCGGAAATCCACGATGTCTTCCAATGGCTTTAGAGTAATCACGTCTGATATCAGGGATTTTAGTGGACTGAATCTGAAGTCAGCTTTATACATGTTACAGTATAAAATAGACAACCTTTAAATGGATCCATTTTTAAAATGGATTACTGATTATTTGGTATTTGGGTCAACACACAAATTATAAGGGCTTGAACCCATTGCAATAAGCAAATTATGAGAGATGACCAGGTACCTGAAAAGGCTTGGCAACAGAACTTTTGTACAAAGCTAGATAGCTAGCTAAGCTGGGTAATGCTAGTAACAAACAATTGTTTATTGTATTGGTATTTTTTACAGGTTTGTCTAATGTTAAATAAATGGCGAATATGACAACAAAAAAAAATCACGCTTAGACAATGAAATTCAGCCTGTCTCAACCAGAGAAAAACATAGGCTAGTTTCTAGAGGTAATTAGCTGGCTTGCTAATTGACATGATTCTGCAGTTTCTACCAGTTTCTTGGCAACTAATAAAAACATTTAACTCTTGATTATTCCACACAGATTGCGTTGATGGTTTTAAAATGGCACATTTAGGTATTTTTTAAATAGCATATTTAATGTTATTGATCTGGTTGTTCTCTTGAGCTATTGATTATGCTAACAGCTGTACAGAGCTTAAACGCTTTCAATACATGAATGAGAAAAATGGAGGATGTGTGTAAAAAAAATCTTCCAAAAAAATAAATTTTAGTCCTCAGTTTTGCAATCAATTCATCCCAATTAATAAATGAGTAGCTCAAAGACTTCAGAGCCGAGTTGCTAATCAGAAGGTCAGAGGTTCAAGTCCCAGCGCCACTAGGGTTGTCATTGTTGGGCCCTAGGGCAAGGCCATTAACCCTGCCTGCTCAACTTAACCCTACCTGCCTACACCAACCCCACACAGAGGTGGGGAAAAAGTAATGTAGATAACCATATGCTGTAATAAGGAATGGAGGTCAAAACAGACCGGTTTTATTTTGCTTACTTAATTTCTGTGCCTTTACACACATATACACGAGTACACACACAGGCCAAAATAGGAGGTGGTTGGTCAATTTCTTCAAGGCTAACTCCATAAATCAGCTCAAGCAAGAAATGAGAGAGGCATGTGCCTGTTGAACACTGACCTACAGCCCCGAATGACTGGTTGCACTCATCAAAGGAAAGTATGACTGCTTTCGTGTGCACGTCAGACAGAAGACTGGCTTTGGTTAGCGTGAATCCACTGGCGCCCTGCAGCAGGCTGGAACTGGGCCCTGCTGAGCACTATTGTTACAGCACAGCAGTGTTCAGTGACCAGAACCACACAACACTCACACTACCAGCCCTTCCTAATCCTTCCCCACTGATCTCAACCTGCTCCTCTCCTTCTCAAACAACAGATGTATGCGTCACTCTTGAACTCCCTCAACTGAAGCACAGAATCCATGCTGTGTCCTCAGAAGGACGTGTCCTGCTTAGTCACTTTGTGCAGCTTTTACAACTCCTACCACGTTTTGCAGAAAATTGCTGGTCAACAGTTGAAATAAATGCTCTCTGATAATTAATGCCTTAAGGTCAGCCAATTCTCCTGAGCATATTTTTTCAAGGGAACCGAGTTGGACAGCTGCGATTTCATTTACGCAGGCTGGGTACTGCTGCAGAAGCTCATAACAGAGTGAAAATTTCAGTTTGCATTTCCAATGGGCAGACTCCAAGCATGAAGATAACACTCAAATCAAATTCCGCTTTGACTGCAATATGGATCAAACTAGCTGTCAAACAGACCATCACAATACATCTGAGTAACATGAAATATGGAATAGGCATTCTGTATATATAGAATGCCGGATTCATAGAAGTGGAAAAAAAACAGTCCCGTATCTCCACTAATGCATCTTCAAACAAGCTTTTTCACTGTAGTAGAATAAAGAGTGGGTACATCTTGACTCCATTACAGTTTGGTAGCTTTCCTTGTTCAAAAAACCCTCCTAACATGGTAATTAATGGTAAACACTCAGTTTGACTGGTTAGCAAGCATGATATCATAGATGGTGTCATATTAGCAAAGAAAGTTGAAGCTTTGGACCTTGATCTGTTTCAGCAGGATGTACAGATGAGAAGGTGAGAGAGATGGACAGACATAAGGACGAAAGTGTTGCTGTATCAGTCTCTTAAGACATGAAGCATGGGCTATCTCCCACTGGGACCACTATCAGCAGGTAGCCGAACAGCATTGTGGGTCATTTAGAAAACCGACCAACATCAAATGTCTAAGAAAAAAAGTCAACTCAGAATTTCATTATCAAATAAATCTTCAGCCCACAGTCACGCAGAACATTCTTTCAGACAGCAGACGATGACTGGTGTTAGGTTTACAGTACAGCATACAGAACTCACCAAGGATGGCTGACAGGCTCATTTCTTTTTGTCTGACAGGTAGGGGGCTTGTGAGAGCTACCACAGAGCTACAACCTATAATGCAGATATCAGCAAGAACCAAGAATGGCAAGTCTCCGGAGAGGTACTAGCCAGGAGCGTTCAATTAAAGAGCCATCGCTTTTGAAGCACTGTGCTATGGGGAAAGGAGTGTTGGAACAATGAAGGGAATAGTGATGAGGTGAGACAGTGGAAACAGAAAAGAGTGAGAAATAGACAGAGAAAGAGGTGCTGATTGGGGTTAGCAGGGCAGCTGGGGACTCCCCAAGGCACAAGGACACAAAAACAAAAGTGGAGCAGGTCCACCTGTGCTGCTTTCCTAGACAATGGGGCTACCATCAGAATTCAGAACACAATAAAAACAGAGGCTCTAAAAACACAATAATCTAAAAACCAAAACAGCTAGCTCTTAGAACTTGAGGGCCAGAAGCTCATATACAGAATGGTTCGTCTCACACCTGCTCAACCTGCTTTTAAAAGAGGCCATCTCAGCCAGATTTTGGCATGGATTTCAGGTGCTGTGACCTGAATGAGCCAAGCTACTGTAGGCCTTAATCTAATTTTTTGTGGACATGTTGGGGCTATGGAGAGGACGTAAAAGACTGCATCTAACGCTCTTTGAACAGTCCAGAAGTTTGGCAAGCTATTGGCTCAAAACGTTCTCCTCTGTAACTGTTAAGATCTACTCAGGCAAAAAAAATTCCTAGTGGGAATACCAAGTTGAGAGTTTTAGTTAACAACATTAGTAGATTGGGTTTGTGCTTCTGGTGTGTGGTTTTGGAGGGAACTTTGAAAGGTGATGCTATATTTGCTTGATGTGAAATTATCCCAAATACAGCAGTTACCAGCACAATCAATTCACAGGCATGAGGACAGATAGAAGTGACTCTGGATGGGATTGCATGCAGTGACTGCTGGGGTGATCAGGGACTCTGAAGAGATAATTCAATTAATACTGCAGCTCAGATGTGACACTACAGACCAAAAAAAAGCAGAATCTGCAGATGTGATATTTGTAATTGGTGCTTCAAAAAAAAAATAATTAAGGTTTGAAAAAGACAAGACTTTTGTGGGGGAAAAAGCAAGTCAAGTGAATAAGGATGAATACTGTATAATTGTGCTGTCTTCAAAGAAGAAACACATTAAACTAGGCCACTGAAGTAAGGAAAAGGAAGAAAAGGGAAGGATGAGGAAGGAAGGAAAAGGAGGAAAGGAAAGGAAGGAAGAGGAAGGAAGGAAGGAAAAGAAAAGAAGAAGAAAGTAAGAAGAAGGAAGGATAGGAGGAAATAAAGGAGGAAAGAAGGGATTAAGGAAGGGAGTATAGGAAGAAATAAGGGAGAAAAGAAGGAAGGAAGGACGGAAGGAAGGGAGGACAGGAGGAAATAAAGGAGGAAAGAAGGGAGAAAAGAAGGAAGGAGGGAGAGGAGGGAGGGGAGG
>JAQQZX010000016.1:12874133-12890224 GCA_030068355.1 Notoglanidium maculatum | reverse complement strand
CATTATCCAGTCTCTTTTAAAGTCATAAAAATAAAGAAATAATTGAATTAGAAGGTGACCCCAAACTTTTGACCGGTCTCATCACATCTTTCATTTTTTTTGATACAATAAGGATATATAAAAGCTCCGAGTACAGGTTGATACTCGAGCCTGTTTAGACACTATCTCTGCAAGTTTCTGATGTCAAGCTATGCCAAACCTCACAGGTATGATGGCAACAGGCTTTATCTGCACAAATCACGTCCGAAAACATCACGTGTTCAAGGCGTAAAATGTGTCACGAATAGCCAGTCTACCTAACAGCACCTTTTTGGGGAGTTGGAGGAAATTGGAGAACATGGAAGACTCAAGTTCAGGATCGAATCAGGGACCCTGGAGCTATGAGGCAGGAACGCTATCCGCTTTGCCAACATGCTGCACTCAGAAAACTGTGTTAACCCTAATCAGGGCCACAACAGCCTGAAAAGCTGGACTACTCTCAAATTGGATTGGTCATGATTTTTAACTTGATACTGACACAATGTGTAATAATACAACCCTAACCCTACAATGTCTGTTGTTTATTGTTCATGGTGGTTGTTTCTAGAAGAATTAGCTCATATGTTAATAACTAAAAAAACTCTACATTTATGCTTCAGAAATGATGATGGCCTGGAAAAGTATTCTGGAATTAAACAGAATTAGTCAGCATGTAATATCAACATAGTCAGCAAGTTGTCAGGCCATTGTTGATGACTTCAAAATGATGGTATATGCATAGCATTAAATTGTTTGTCACATAGATGTATATTCTGTGCAACATTTTGTGTCTTTAAAAAATATATTTGAATAGCCTTAAATATTAAAATCCAAATTTTACACAAATTTCTGAAAAGCCGTGTGCAAAAAATAAATAAATAAATAAATAAAAGTTGATCGTTTTGCATTTCTCTTATTATGCAAACAGTGTGAAACAGAATTACATAAAAAAAAAAAAGAATCACTTTGCAAAGTGTATACATTTCCCCCTCACATCTATATTATAGACCATTTTGTGTAGATTTGTGAAGTATAATTCAATTAAGTCCATTTCAGTTCCAATTTATAACACTACAAACTCATAAAAGTATTTTTTTGAGAGAAAAAAAAAATCCAGCATTTCCACTTTCTGAACTGTTTCCACAATCAAGGCAGGCCCTTTTTCTTTATGTTGCTCTTACAGATACACTCAGAACCACATACACCCCCACACCCCCCTGTAAATCCTGTCCAAACAAAGTGCATGTTAGAAATGGTACCAAAGAGCATTTTGTAGGGCACGGCTGCGGCGACATGAGGAATGAGATGCAGAAAGACACTTGTCTGAGCACGCACTGTAGCTTTGCAGCTCACACGGAATAACTATTGCACAACATGTTCAAAGTGGGGAGGAAAAATCGGCCTCGTAAGTGTAAGACTTAAGTTTAAAAGCTGTTCCGTAAGATCCAAAGACAGTTTCACAGTGGATATCTAACAAAGAAATAAGGGGAAAAAATGTTCGGACATGGCACAACTTCACACTTCCTGAAGAGCAGATCTTGATGAGATTACACCAGTTCATGACGAGTAGCTTGGGGTCAATTGGGAAAGGCCACTAAAAAAAAAAATTGAAGTCACAAGAATGAAGGAGTCACCCAATTAACAGTAGGGTCATTGGAGACAGAATGAGACTTTCATCAAAGACCACGAAGCAGGCCGGGGTTCCCATGGCAACTTATGCCCGAGTCATGACACAGTGGCATAACAGGACTTTGGGCTCAATGGATAAGAAGAGAGAAGGAATCCCAAACACTCGGATAACTGTCAGGAAGTGAATTCCTGATGAATAGCCAGACAGATTGTACAAGAATGACATGAATGGTGTGTACAATGGCAGAGACATCAACAGAGCTGGCCATTGAGTGTTCCTCATTAAATATTTACTGTCCTTTGTGTGGGATCCACACTACACAGTCAACACTCTCTAAGCACACTTCATTAATTTACTTAAAGATATTGACTCTTATACCACTTCTAAAGTCTCAAATATGATCGGTCGGAAGATCATTTTTGTAACAGCACAGCTATCAGTAATTTTAGCTGCAAGGCTACTCATAGCTTCATGTTAATTCACTCAATCAAATGCATTGTAAATTTTTTATAGTAACGATTTGCTGGTATCAACCAACTAGGGACTGGTATGCTGCTCCATTTAAATGGATTTAACCTCATTTATTAATCTTTTAGAAAAGTTGTGTGTAAATGTTTGCCTAAGCGAAACCAAACTAAAAAAAATCTGATGCATTTATAAAAGTTTTTTGGGTAAATTTACTTCATATGGAGAAATATGAATGCCAGTTGCCTGGAAATTACCAGGCGTATGTATAGCACAGCTCATTTGCATTTGTTGACGCCCACAAAACTCCATAAATGGCAAAGCTGACAGTGCTAAAATGACAAGTAAATGGCAAAAAACCCACCTTTCTCTTACGTAGAAGTTTGACATGAAAATAATTTGACAGGAAAAGGAAGATAATCGAGGACATCAAGCACATCATATGCTATTTTTTTATTTTTTATTCAAGGCAGGGTGTTGGTGACTCTTGGCTAGAAAGTTCTCACACAAGAATGCTGGAAAAGCAGGAGGGTGCGTGTCATACGAAGTCACGCAACACATCAGGGAGAATACGGCACATGACGCAGCTTGAGACATACCAGATCGATCGTTTATCGGCGGCCACTTAGTGCTGGCCGTCATAAAATGCTGCACACCATTAAACAAACTTTTATGCTGAGTCATTGCAGAATATCCTCCTTTTATTCAGCAGCATTCTTAATTGAATGATTGCTCTTATTTGTCTTAATTTATGGATTTATTTTGGCTTGCTTACTTAAATCTTCGTTAATGCTGCTAATATGAAATGACTGGGTTGCATAAAATATTTATTAAACTTGTGCGTGTAACTTGACAGTGCAATCTGCATATAATAGTGCAGTAACTCATTGCAAAATATATGATTTGGAGCAGATCAGTCTAGGTTCACATTAGCTGGTCGTCTCATGTGTAAATTTACTAAAACTCAGGATCATGAGAAGGATGCATGTTTTTACAAAATTGTTTAGAATTACTAGATTCTCATGAACACCATATTTCTTGTGTGAATCTTCTTTCAAATGATTTAAAAATAAATCGGTTCGCATCCAGCTTAATAAATTAGGCCCAATGTGTGCATCAGCGACTGGTAGAAGTCAGAGATAAAGCTGTTCTTTTACGTTTTCAACACAAAGGGCTTCTTATTTTTTATTTTCGCGTTTCAATAAAATATCATTTCTTGTCTTTTATTGTACGTACGTTCGTAACATATATTGTATGTTTTTAATGCATTTATCCCCGTTTCTATTTATTTACCGTAGGTGGGTTTTTAACATGAATTATTTTACCTTCACGGCAAAGGACTATTATGTGCTTTCATTTTCAACTTCTTAGAACAAGATTTAGGCATGGCCGTAATATGTAAGCGATAAAACATGAAGGGGCCTGCTGTAATAAGGAAATAATTAATGATGTGGGTGGTGTGACGTTGATTATTTTCCAACAGCATGTCCTGAAGTGTTTCACTTTCATTCCTCTCACAACCAAAGCAATTTGCCAACCATTACAATTGTTCGTTAATTAAAGAACCTGTCATACTTTTTGTCCATTTATAGTATAATGATGTGGAACATTTGCAAAACAACTTAGTTCCTGTTACCACTTAAGTTATAACAGCAATAAACAGTCGTTCCATCATCAGCCTCCCTTTTTCCCCCCTCTCACTCGATCTTGTTACAGAGAATTCACAATTTTGCACACAGAATGTGCAAAATCCTCTATCCTTATGAATTTCCTGCTTCAGAAAAATGTACACCCTTACGTCTGGTTTTTACTAAAGCATGGACACTGGCGACTCCTTTCCAAAAATACTAAATAACCTTCTAAATGAATGTCTTAACCATATACACAATTACACCTGGTCTAAAAAAAAGGTTTATGTGAAGCTTCCAGCATATATGTCTCTTGCATACACTACATGTAAGCTGTTGTACCAAATCACATTAATATAAACCCTGGCGCGGGAACTGTTTTCCGAGCTGCTATAATAGAAAATTAATCAATACCCTTTGACCAATGAGAGTGGAGAATTCAACACTGCTCTTCTATAAGGCTAAAATTTATCATGAATTTTTATAATACAGGACATGTTTCACAAAAAAACCCTGCAACATTTACAGACCTACAAAAATAGTAATAGTTTAGATGACATCTTTATTTAACTTAAGAAAAAAGAATCCTTACACTAGAGATTACATAGTTAAAACGTGCGGATGACAAATGCCTTAACTCAACAGGATGTTCTGAAACATGGCAGCCCTCAGCACTTCCTGAAACATAAAATAGAGTGTAACTCTTCTCCTGAAAATCCCTTGTTTGTTATATACATGATAAGTGGTGCAGTGAATTCTACACTCTGGTGAGAATGGACTTTATGAGGCCCTAGCTTCCAGCTGGGTATGACGCCGGGAAGTCATCAGTCACACACGTCAGAGTAGATAGGAAATGAAACTCCAGCTACCCCTTTACACAACCAGCCAGCCACACAAACTCAAGTGTCTCAGGTTTTAAGGTTAAACTGAGTTCTTTAATGACAAGTGATTAAATACTGCAAAAAAATCCAAGTGCATGCACATGGCTGCTGAGGGGAAAGTTTATTGACAAGTGTTGTGGTAATTTCAGGGATGCACAGCCTTGAATCCAAAAAGCAAGCTAATATTGGATGTTAAGAGGACGACTGAAGTGACACTATGATGAGCCTTTTAAAACGATGCAATGGAACCATTTAGTGTACTGATACTGCTCATGTCTTACTCTAACCGAGTCAGGAAACACAAGAAATGCTGCAGTGCAGGGAAAAAAACAAACAAAAAAAACACCATAAGCAGGCTGAGAAAATCAAAAACCTCCATAAGCAGGGATGGGAATGTTGAAAAACCTCAAGAAGCAGGGCTGGGAATGTCAACAACATCAATGAGCAGGGGAACTGAAAAACGCAGCCAGAACCATCAATACCAAATCCTGTATCAAAGTCTCCTAGTGCTACACTCCTTTTTCACTGTATTGTGTTATGGAGCAAATTCCTAGCTAATAGCCTACAAAATAATAACAAGGGTTATAAATATCAAGTTAACAGACTCATAACTCTGTAAAAACAACCAGGGTCCCCTTTAACTAAAAGACTGTTATAGATTTTGTAATAATAATAATAACATTTCCATCCAACTACAGAAGCTCTATTGTCATGTGTAAACATTAGGCTAGTCTTGCTAACCATGCAGTGGTTGGTGTAAATGTGACCGATTGCTAACACTATTCATTATAATCTCCAGCCATTTGCTAAAACATTTCTGTGGAAGAATAATTGACTGTGAAGTATATTGCTTTGTGTGTTTGTTTCCTGCAGCATTTCAAGCTCCAGCTCCAGTTTTTCTAAGAGCTGCATTAGCATTCACTATGTTAGCATTCACCCATCACACACGCACACTTTAGTGATCTCCTCATCACGAGTCACTCTGAGCACTGGAATAGTTTGACATCTGCCCTGCAGTCACAGCTAGGCATGTTAAACAGAGCTAATGACCATGTGACACACATCACTCCTCACTTGACGAGTGTCTGAGAGGCTCTTCCTCTTCGTGCTAGTTTCACGAGAATGGTCACATTCACTGGAATAGAGACTTCACTCTCACTCCTTCCTCTTTCTTAGCTTTCTTTCTGTCCCTTTAGGCATCTCCGGGATGTATTGAGAGACGAGGAATTAACTGGCAAAGTAGAAACTGTTGTAACTTTCTGTTAATCCAAATTTTACATAGTCTACGGGAAAAAAAACCCGACCTTACCGAACATCTCTTGGGACTGTAAAAGAAAGTAGTAACAAGGGTGAACAGATCAATAGACTGGAAGCACAGACAAGCAGATTTCAAGTAAGCGAGACAAGCAGATTTTGTGTCTGGGCTATTAGTTTTTTTCCTCTGTAATTTCCCAGTGGACAAATAAATTACTCCTTGTCTTTTCAAAAAAAAGTTTTGAGTTGGTGACGGTGCACAAGAGCTGTTTTGTCCAACTCTCAGCAATTTCTGCAAAGAAAAAATTTTCAAAAACATGACATGAGTGTAGCTTGTAAGAAATGCGTGACGAATGGGAGAATGTCCTCATCAGTACTGCCCCATCCCAGGCCTCTAACCACCACACACACTTTGTAGACATTCTTCACACAGTGCGTTAAGCCTCGTTCTGCCCAGCTGTTGCAACTGCAGGCCAAGCGTCAGCTCAGCCGTTCGGCCGTTCAGCACATAGCCAGCATGCCTGGGGTCTCTGGAGAATCATCACCCTCTACCCAGAATCCCTCATGCAAGGGGACCAGGGCCTCCTGACTGACAGCAAGCCTGGAAAATGCCTCACATTCCATCATGGCACCATGCTCTTAGCAGATGCTGCTTTCATTGTGAAACACAGGCAGATGTTGGAGCTGGATTCCTGCGGTCCTACATGTGTGAGGAGAGGGGGTACGAGGGATACAGCAAGAATACAGCAAGATTACAGAAATTCACACTTAAATGTGGGTCAGAGGGATCAGCGTGCCCTTGGCAAAGAGGCTTTTTTTTGGGGGGTTTCTGGAAAGAACGGAGAGAAGAAAAAGGAGAATACGAGAGGGAAAAGGGAATTCAACAAGCCATATAGTGAGAAATAAAAAGCGAAAGGGATGAGAGAAGGGAAATTCCGCCAAGTGAACTAGGGGGGGGGGATTTGCTTCAAATCATCATAGAAATGACAGTATTTTTAAAATATGCCTGAACTTGTAATCTTATTACTGCAGTTAAGCTACTCCAACATCTCTCAGATCAAATGCCGAAGGTCCACTTCAGTAGTTTGCAAGAATCTTATCCATAAAATCCCTGGCTGAGCCAAAAGCATTCAAGCTGAATCACTTGTCAGTGGTTTAGACACTTCCTCTAGCAATTGAATCTAAGAAGGTCAAACAGGTGGGGAAAAGCTTGTAGGGTACTGTAAATAAAGTGAGTGTCTACAGACAAAAATAGAGAACAAACAGACTACAGCACATGGTGAAAATGAGGAGGAAGGGTAAGAAAGAAAGAAAGAAGTGAAATGCAGAAAACTTAGAAAAGAGAACAGAAAGTGTGTTCAATTTGATATCAGCTCCTGCTTGAAATCTGCCGGAGGCGAAACTGTCAGGAGCTGGAATGCCCCCTTTGCTAAAACGAAAAGAGCCAAGTCTGTGGTTAAGATCCAGTCACACCTACTTACAGGAAAAGCAGAGTGTGACAAATAAAGAGATCTGTGTTATGATCGTTAAAAAAAAGAAGCTGTATAGCATTACTCCCACATCCTTTCTTTACTGAAAAAACAGACCTTTCATAAAGGGGTGGAAAAGCTCATTTGTACAGATAAACCCAGACTGTGGCTTCTTTTGCAATTTCCTGCCAGCAATCCCAACTTGCTTGTAGCATTTAGGGCTGTACAGTATATTGATTGTCTGTTTTTATTGCAATAATGGCTTTGGAAATATTGACATTACTGGATCTCAGAAATATAGAAATCTCTGAAATTCCAGATTATTTTAGTGGGTGGTTAATTGTGACATTTGTGTGATCTGAAACGAACAAATAAATAAGTAATACTCATGGATTCAGCAATATAACTGCAATACGGGTTGCCCAAGTTGCCATACAGTGCTTACACAAAACTACACTCTTAGGGGGGAAAAAAAAGTTTCTATATAGCACCAGAAAAGAACAATGAGTCACTGTGAACAGTAATGCTCTGACTTGAGAAAATTAAGCCTGGCAAGAAGCCTGATTTTTTTTTTTTTTTGTTAAAAGTTGTTAAAACTACTTGCGATTTACTCAAAATTTATATTGAGGTTGCGTACTGAAATATCAATTCAGACATCCTAAACATGTACGTTACATTATGAAGACAAAGCTCAAAATGTGCAATATTCACAAATCTAGGCATTCACATTAACTGGGAAAAGCCAGGAAATTTTTTTTCCTTCTTAAAACGTTGCGCAAGTTCATTAAATGTTGCCTGAATTCATTACACCTGCCTTAAGTCAAATATAGGGGTCAATATATGATAAATTGCCACTGGCGAATGTGGGGGCAGCATGTTCCCATGTTGCCCCGAGCGCTGGACTATCTTCCCCCGGCCTTGGCCTTTATTATGGTGATATACAGAAGAATGAACAGACTAAACTGGTAAACTAGAACACAAAAGGCTATTGATAATGACAACAATGTAAAAATGCATCCAGACTGACAGTTTATCACAAAGATAAATTGATACAACAAGTAACAAGAAAATTCAATAAAAAAAAGAAACACTATTACAAAACAAGCAAAAACAGAACGCTGATTGGAAGCTCAGAACCCAGCGCTACATTTCTTATGAATTTTGGTTTCCTTTCAGGCATGCACGTTGCCATTTCTTGTTTCTGCTTGCAAGTCAAGTGAGACTATGTTGTTTAACAGAATGATTACTCGAGAGTGAACCGAGTGTGCAGGGTGGTATCAGTGTGACTGTAGAATCAGGAACACACAGGTATGTTGAAACACCAATGAAACTTTGAAAATACAGCACAGATCAGAGTGTCCCGGAGTCACCTCATGGTTTATAACATAGCTTTTAAATATAAAACCTTAGCCAGACTGGTTTTGCTGACTTTTTGTCTAGGGTGCAAATGCTTCATTATCATACAATGTACTTGTTCATTTCCCTTAGACTGTATGAACAGAGTTAACTAACTAACTAGCTTGTTATTATATTATGTTAGCTTCAACTTTTGAGCCTAGCCAGGCAACCAAATATAACAGTGTATATAACTTCAGTAAAATTTAAAATTGGAGCACCATTTAATGGCTACCAACTGTTATTATGTACTTCAACCACCAGTGATGAAAATTGGCCAAGCAGCATAACATGCATCATCTCTCTTGGCATAAACAATGCCATAATTCTGTTCACCATACCAGGGTTCCTGGTGTTACATCTGGAATGTTCCTTTCTGGTTAAAATACAAATTTCCCTAAACTATTGCCACAAAGTTGGAAGCACACAACTGATTAGAATGTCTTTGTATGCTGTAGAATTACAACTTCCCTCAAATGGAACGAAGAGGCCCAAACCTGGTACATAAAGACATGGTTTGCCAAGGTGGGAGTGGAGGAACTTGGGCGGCCCACACAGAAGCCTGACCGCAAGCCCATTGAACACATTTCTGGATTAAATAAAAAACTGACTACACCCCAGGCCTCTTCAGACATCAGTGCCTGACCTCACTAAGGCTCTTGGAGCTGAATTGGCAAATCCCAAGCCTTCCCAGAAGAGTGCAGGTTATTATAACAGCAAAGAGGAGGTTAAATCTGAAATGGGATACTCAACAAACACATAGGTGTGATTGGTCAAGTGTCTGCATACTCTTAGACGTATAATGTATTTATGAATAATGTAAAGAGCTATTAGGTTTTCAAACAGACATAATGGAAATGGTTCTTGGAAGCAGGTTGAGATCTTTAATCCCCATTGAAGGCCCCTAAAGCAGAACAGCCTTTCTAGGAATGACTGCCAGTAACTTTGTCAAAGCTACTCCTAAGAATCATGCAGGAGTCCTGATAGTATTACACATAACCCTATCCATAGGGTGTTAAATATCATCGAATTAATGCTGGTTAAGATGTTTACATTGGCATTGAGTGCATGACCCAAAAAACGTCTGGTTGAATTCAAGATACACCCAGCAAACCGTTTTCTCCCCAAATGGGTTCTTACTTGAACTGGTGGTCCTTGGTGCTGCGTGTCTTGGCCAGGAACCTCTCAGCCAATTTCTCCAGATTGCGCGAGTAGTCCATTTCGATCTCGGCCTTCTTGCGAAAGAAGTCCTGCAAGTCCTGGAGGAGCTGCACACGGAGCTCGCATTGCTGGTCCAGACATTTGAGCTGTTCTACCAGCTGAGCCCGGATCTCTGCCAAAGATGGAAAGAGAGGTTTACAGTTAATTGCTTTGTGTCATCAATTCAAATTCTGACAAGTAATGTAACAGGATTTAATGTATTATCATAAGCAATCTTCTACAATTCAGCAGCACCCTCAGCAGTTATACATAGTTAACATTCAGGTTGTTACAACCTTCAGAAGGAAAATAAGTTCATCTCATCCCTTTATCAACAGTTCATCACCTAACCCACCCAGGAATGTAGTGCCTGCTGTTGAACCTGAAAAAGGCAAAAGGTGCAACCATAGTCATCATAGAAGTGATTCCTATAAGCATGAACAGTTAGTAGGTAGACAAACTGTGCATTCATTAACTAGTCTAATGGGCAAGTAAAAGGTCCAAGGTGCTGCCCAGCCCAAAGTTTTGGTTGTACGCAAGCATAGCTGGAACGTAAGCATGGTACAACAGAGAGCTATGGAATGTAGTGGACATCCCTTTCATATTCTTCTGTCTCCTGTACTAAATTATGACTTCAATGCTCATCCATTTCGGCTCTCACTCTCTCTCTCTCTCTCCGTCTCGCTCTCTCTCTCTTCCACAGAGCAATGAAACATGGCCTCAAATTAATTTACTCCACTTACAAATGGCCGGACACGGACAACTGAAACTCTGAATTATGCCGTGTTCATAAACTCTGGAGAGCTTGGTAGACGGCTCAAGTTGCTGCACAACTAAACCGTCCATTACACCACTTGTAAAGAAAGGAAACCATGTTGTAATCTGACGACTCTATAAAAACAACAGTGGAGACTGTAAATGTTGAATAAATCACACAATGTACCTGCTCGCAACAATGAAGGGAATTTAGAGGAACAATCTAGCACAGAACATCTTTAAACGTGAACAGTCATTAATTTCACATGAGTGTGGTCTGTTGATCAAACGGAAAGAAAAGAACTGCAGGTAGTAAAGTTACTGTAAATTTAGATAACAGATTTAAGAAATCAAAGCATGACTTAGACAGCAAACATAAACCTGACGTTCAAGAAGTTTTTCACAGATTTGAGCTGAATCAAATGATTTGAGTTTACCTTTGCATTTTGTGCTATAAAGAAACCTGATGACTTTGGCCTCCATCATCACGCTGTCCCATGTCACAGCAGAGCGGAGTGTGAAAGTCAACGAAAGCGCTGTTAGCCCGTTCTGTCGGCTCTATTGTGTTTTAAGCTGAGAGTGGCAGTTCCAATGTGTCACCAAAGAGAAGTGGGATTTTCACTGTCTCTGACCTCTGTTTCTCTCTCTCTCTCTCTCGCTCACCCACTCTCTCTAGACGCGACAGCCGAAGAGAGACGTTTGAGGTTATTTCTCTCTTCAGTGACCTCACATCCCTTTATGTGCTGCATTATCAGAGCTGACATGTTATAGAACGAATGTTCATGAGCACAGGAATTGTGGCTGTACCTAAAACAGCTCTGGTTGACAATAAACATCATTCAAAGCATAAAGGAAGAACCATAGCAAGACTGGCAGTTTGATTTAATAACAGGATGTCCAGATTATAATTAGGACCATGTTGTTCAGTTGTTGGTTGTTCCCTCAGGTGATGTACAACCTGCTTTCAGAAATGAAGTGCATTGGTGTCCAAAATACAAAGCAAAGTGAAACACTTAGATTGCTGCAGAGAAGCAAGATGGCAGGATTCCCACTAATGTTCCTACGAACATCCCACGTTTTATTTCAACTTACATGGAATATTGCATGTTTAAAAGACACAATATTGAATGACGGGTGAAATCAACGAATAGACATTTAAACTGCATGTCGTATCCTAAACAAGCGAATGTTCAGCCGTGTAATGCAAATGTTTGTCAAATGAAAAAGCTAGCTAGCCATAGCAAGCTAGTTTTCTTGCTAGCAACAAACCATGCCGAGTACATTTTAGACCACGTTTGACTTGCTCCAACTTCACAACACCGGATATAGATACCATGTGCATTTAAAAAGGCAAATATTTCTCATCCTTTTGTTAAGAGGGACATTTCAAGTATTTACATTTTAAGACTTTAGCTAATGCTAAGCTATAAGCAAAAGAATGATACACATCAGGGCAAGTCACTTCACAAAAAAGATTTTTGTCAGTGGGGAAAAAAAAAAAAAATGTTCTTTCACATTCTTATTCAAAGGATGTAGTAATGACAATCATGTTCATATCTTATTTGTTTGCTTTTTGAATGACTTATAAATTATTGTAAATAATTATAAATTATAATCACGGTGTTTTGACAGCTTTAGATTTAAAAAGGGCGACACAGGAAATGCTTTAGGAATGAACATTAGTGACTTTAATGTTCACAGTAACTTTATTATTGTTTACCTCAATGAAAGGGTTTGTACACACAACTCAACAGGTTTTTTTTTAAGCATTCATAAGTGGTTTGAGTTGCTTTCACAAACCAAGATTAAGGATGTCTTTCCAAAGTGTTTCTGACTAATGGAGTTATTCATCTCGCCATCTATCACGTTGGTTGAACTCGAATGAACCCGAACCGGCCTTGGCCATCTCAAAGGCAGCCGTGAAGGAAAGAAAAGGTAAGGCATATTTTCTTCAAAGTTTCTCTATGTGACGCGTGAATGAGGAAAAAGTTAATAGGCGTTAGAAAAAGGATCAGTAACAGTGAATTAGTGGAGGTTTTGCTGCACAGAGCGCTAGCAGTTAGCAGTCATGTGCTTTCAAAACACAAACGATGCATTGGATTCTGGGAAGCGTGAGCAGACCCAAAGCAATAAAACATCTAAAGATCAAATCCAACTAAATGAAATCTTCCTCACACACACCTTTTCTCAACATACCAACAGATTTCAGAAAGCAGCATGAGTTTGACCCCAATGCTTTCCCCATTGGGTATGACATTCATCAAGTAATGATATTAAAGGGTCGGCGCGCAAAAAGAAAACAGCCCATAATTTCTCATTTACAGTGAGATAATGACTAGGCTGGCCTGCTGGCTTGCATGCTTTGTCAACACCTGTCACATATAATTTGCTGCTTGCTGTATAATTTACCGAACCAGGAAATGACTCATCGTAATGCCCGAAGATGCTCGCGAGGTCTTTCTGAAACATCCTCCAATTTCTATAAATGACACATGAACTCACCACACTGACATGCCAGCTTGATATGCCGTAACAAATCAACCATCCAGCATGTCACAGTTGGATTTGGGTGATTTTGACTACTTGTTGGATTTGTTGTAATTAAAGAAGGCAGTATTTGTGGAAGGACGGGCAGTTAGCATTAAATATAGTTAACATTATATTGAACCAGCTGACTCATTACTGGCAGATTTTAAGAAGTGACGCAGCTGATTTCTGTGGCAAAAAAGATCAAGCGAGGGGGCAACTAAAACCAGTGACGTGCTCAGCAATTAGAGCCTGAAGAACACCAGAATCTTGGATATGGTCTGATACAGTCTCACCACAGTCACAGTGGAGATGTGCTCAGATTTTCCACAGATATCACAGTCTCATAAAACGTTGCAAAAAAGTCAAAGACATGCTGTCATGAAACCCATGTGGCCATGCAATCATTCTGAAGCCAGCTAAAAAAACTCTAACAGAGAAGTGGGTTTTGGGAAAAGACACTGTTGCGAAATCCCTGAAAAGCTAAAAATATCGCAAATGGAAAACTTCTCTTTTGGTCATCGCGGGAGGAACTTGAGACCAAAGGCATGGTGAAGCTAAATGGCACTGCAGAAACTATTTCAGTGCAGCTAATAAATTATACATTTAAAAGGATTTGGGAGGACAGAATGGTAATACTTTTTTAACCACTTAATTGTTATCAAACCTCAAATAGAAAGTAATTCCAGCAATACACCAAGTAAAGAATAAAACAACAGTGTGTGCTGCTGTTATAGGAAAATAATGCAAGACAGTACCTGAACTGGTTATTTCCTTACAATGATAAACAGTGAGTGTTTTATTCTTATTATACCACAGTAATTTGTCAACAATTGTAATTGATTATTTATTATGAACAACACTATTTCTGCCCTTAACAATTTACAGTTACACTGAATGTTGTGGAATGTCTGCAAGACAACATATTTCCTGTAATGACATTTATAGCACTCAAACAGTCATTCTGTCACCAGCCTCTCTTGATATTAATAAGATTCACATCTTATGTTACAGAGAAACTGGTAAGTGCTAACCCCTCTGTAGAAAATGCAGCTATGGTTGTAAAGTGCTGACACTGGAGACTCCTTCCATAAAAGTTAAATAAATATCTACTTACAGAAAGCTTCACCATATCAATAATTGTTCGGGTTTTTTTTTGTACAGTAAAACCAGTTATTTGATATGTATTATTTAACGCATTAAAATTAGTGCATTAATATAAACATGTGATGTGAATGACCTCCTTTATTACTCCCATTCTTCTAAATACTAGATTTTGTTTAGAGATGTTTTTGACTTGGCAAATGTATTATAATGGAAGTACTAAAGGAAGAGGACCACCCCAAGACTGGGCAATTTCTCTGACAAAGAAGCTTAGAAATAGGCCAGTCATCTTCTCCATCCCTGCACAATGATAGCAAGAATATTAAATAAGAGGCAGTACACAAAATTATGATTCCTTCTTATTTACATTGTTCCAGCAGACTACGTAGAGAGAAAGCATATATTTTCCAGTTTAATCAGACTGATCCTGACCTAACTGATCAAAGTTCACTGAGCTTTATGGTGAGCATTCCCATAAACATTACATTTACATTATTGATTAGTCTGTCTGAGAGTGGTGACCTTAAGTCTGCACTCACAGCAAAACCACCTTCCCCGATTCCTCTGGATCCATCAATGATGATCAGACCTTGTTGAATGACCTCCAAGACCACTTCTATAAGAGTGTCCAGCAGCACTAGGTCTATGGACCAGAGATCATCTTAAAATTGCTTTACCAGAAAGATTACCAGATCTCATCCCCACAACTCATCATGGACAGGGGGACATCTGAGAGCATTTCTACATTATTAAAGTCCCTAGGTATGGGGTTCCAGATTCTGGGAGTGGAGCCAGATTCATGAAAGAATTGATCAGCAGTGCGAAAAACTGTACTGGCTAGTTTTCATTTGTAATTGTAGTTCTCATTTATACCCTAAAAAGCAAATACAATTGCCTCCTGCTTCTTACATGATTTCTCCGCACACATAGTACTACAAACCCATATATTATTGATTATTCAATTCAATTCTATTCTTCACTTTTAGCAACAGACACTGTCACTAAGCAGCTTTACAGAAATCCGGATATATATTTTGATCCCTATAGAGCAAGTCAGAGGTAACAGTAGGAAGGAAAAACTCCCTGAGACAACATGAGGATGAAACCTTGAGAGGAACCAGACACAAAAGGGATTGTGGGATAGTGGGTAATAAATTATTACTTTTATAATCCCACTACTCTGGAGAGAAATATTATCAACAAGTAATTTATAGTATATACACAGCACAGAGCCTGATATTAACTGGTCTCTAAACCAGCCGACTGAGGCTCAACCTGACATTTTATCCTTTTCTGAGCAGAGTCCATTCTCAGCCCCCACTCCTAATCACCCCAGCTGTCACTCCACTCGTTTCTACACCGGCTGTCCTAGAAGGCCGCACCCAAAATCTGTCATGTTACATTATGTTCCCTAGGCACGGGGTTCCACACTCTGGGCGTGGAGCCATGTAAGCAATAAAAGAATGCAAGAGATAGCTGTGATAAGAAGAATCTCCAAAGTGCTACCCATGTTCTAAATTCAGAAAATATGTTGCCATAGATTAGGCTTGGATTAGGCTTATGGAGTGGCCAGGATCTGGTGTGCGAATAACAGGGTACATGTAGGCAAGCAAGTGGTAGGGTGGTGCAGCAGGTAGCCATTGCCACTTCAAAGCTACAGGGATCCCTGGTTCAATCCTGACCGGTCATACTATCATACCCCTTATCCACCAACAGGAAATCAATTCTTGAACCAGTTCCATTCAGGATTCTTTGAACCTTCATG
>JAQQZX010000016.1:12857240-12872268 GCA_030068355.1 Notoglanidium maculatum | reverse complement strand
TCTTGAACTTTTACAGGCGATATTACAAAAGGCCATAATGGCAATAATGGAATGGGACGCCTGAAAGGAGGCAGCTGGTGCACGTTTGCGTCATTGGAGCAGCTTAGAGGAAAGCCTTCATTCATCTCAGCAAACAGGAAGTGGAGGACATTGAGAACTGGGAGGAAGTGGGCTTGCTTCGCTTGGAGACAGAGAGATAGGGTTCAAAATGCAAGAAGAGTGTGTTGGGGAACTAAACTAAGGAAAGAACAGGTCTGGTATACACGAGTCTCTCTTCTCAGAGTAACAGTTTTAATCTAGGATTAGCTTTTGTCCTGTGTATACCTAAAGAAGCAATTTCTCCAACAAGAGGCACTCTACTCTAAAGCCGGCTTTACACTGAAAAAAAAAGTCACGTTGTCATAAAATGGTGGTCTTAGAAAGCATAATGTAACACACAGGTGCCCAGTTTAGGGACACTGCGACAAAATACAGCAGTGTCAGCATTTTTATTATAGTGTCAGTGTGACCACAGCTACAACGTTCATCTACAAGCCACCAATAGGAGGACAGAATTGGATCAAGCTCATGAGACAGCCAAAAATACTGTAGCGGAAATGGTGAAATAAAAAGAAAACAGGGTAATGGACAGAAAAAAATGTCCCCATTACTTCAAGTTCCCTCAAGTGCCACCACATATTTTGCACGAGCCCTAATCACAATGAATTATGATGTAAGCAGAACATAGTCATTTTCTTTAATCACAGGTCTAACAAGATCTTCATTATATAATCTGACACAGAGATCACGTTAGCATGTCTCTCTCTGTGTCTCTCAGAGAATTCCAAGATTTTATTGGGATCTCATACAATGTGACTAGTAATAATCTTAGGGCATTGTAATAGCGCTGTCTAAAACCAGCTTACAGCTGAGAACTGTTAATTTTGGACCAGTCGCTAACATTAAAGTCTGTGTGGCATCCATGTCTCGTACTCATTGCATTGCCTTGGGGTCCTTCCTGCAATTTCATCCAGTGTTCAATATGATTTTTCAACAAAATTGGATTTGAGTTCAAGACATGCCAATCCTAAGCCTCCAATGAACAACACAAGGGAGGATGCATAAGCAGGGGGGATTCAGTTTCAGCAGGTGAAAAGGAAAGTGGAAAATTGAGGATTAAAAAAAAAAAAAGAAAAAAAAATGCATCACTCATATAAGCTGCAAATTAAAATCAAACTTGCTATGACTGACCTATCTGCTTTGTGTTACACAAAACAAGCTTCAATAGTGCTCTCAGCGTTCTCAAATTGATGAAGAAAAGCCTCATTATGGCCATTTGCGATCTGAAACCATCTTGGGGATCATATGGCAAGATACAGATGGAGAGAAAGGAGGAGAGGGAGGTGGGAGAGGGAGACTGGAGGAAGGAAGCGAGTGACTGCGTGTTGTCATGCCACTTCTCAGTATGCCAATGAGCATCAGAATGAAGAAGTGGTAAGGGACAAGGTCCCATTACAGAGCAGCTGTCAGAGCAAAAGAAACCACCACAGAAGAGGAACAAAAGGACAGGAAGCGTATGTGCGTGTAAGTGTGTGTGTGTGTGTGTGTGTGTGTGTGTGTGTGTGTGTGCGCACGCGCGCTTGGGTTTGCATTCATGTGTATCTGCCTGTACCATGAAGTACAAAAAATAAACCCAAGCTGAGAGAATATCATCAAATCGTTTACCCCCACCAATTTCCATAATCAAGATGGTTACTATGGAAACTGCCTTTCTCGCACCGTACTCAAGACACCAAGGTATGAGATTAAAAACGGTTACCAATCATACTGCTTGAATAATCATTAAAACCTTAAAATGGTTAATTGGGATGCCGTCGGCAGCTCAAGTCTCCCTACGACCTCCCCCCAGCTTGGTCTCATTATGCCTTTCCTTGCAAACGTAAGACGTAAGACAACTGCACTATCGACTCAATTCAAAATTATACAAGGTGGTGGTCTACAAAAATATGTTGTCAAAAGGAGGGCCGTTTAGAAAAGCATGGACCAATGCATATACAGTTATAATACCAGGATGGAATGGATTCAGATGATTAAACCAATGAGATGTGGGCAGCGAATTTGAGTGTTAAGAGAGAGTGAATAAGGAATCACTGACAAATGTGCCAAACCTAAACCTGACAAAGGCCACAAAGTGAAAAAGCAGAAACAGAAGGAGATTCAACTTCATCATATTTGTGGAAAGAAAACTATAGCTAAAGTGTGAAGGCTACACACATACCCACACCAATGGACATTTCCTCTTTCTTGAAGGCAATTGCTACAGCTGCACTTAAAGAAACTTGCAAAATGACTCAGACTAATTCCAGATATGTGTAATACTTTAGATATGGGTAATACTGACCTCTATCAAAAGGTAAAAATACAAAGTTGGCCTTTACTAATATACATGCTCACGTGTGGAGGCACTGGGGCACAGCAGTAAGAGTTGGAGTTACTCAGGGTTACTGGTCCTCATTTCAATCCTGAACTTGGGTTACTGTATGGGTGGAGTTCCGTATATTCCTCCGGGTTCTCTGGTTTCCTCCCACCTGCCATGAACATGCAGGTAGATGGTTTGGCTAAGCTGAATGACTAGATATAACTGTGTCCATGTATGGTGCCTTTGCAATGAACTACCATGATGCATTCCCATCTTCTGCCCAGTGTTTCTGGGACAGGCACTGGATTCACCATGTCCCTGACCAGGATAAAGAATGACAACGTCAGCCATGGTACAGCACCCCTGGAGCACTTAAGGATTAAAGGTCAAATTTTTCAAGGGCCCAACAGGGACAGCTTGAAGGTGCAGGGATTTGAATTCTCAATCTTTTCATTAGTAGCTATAATCCTGAAAAGCTGACCTACTGGATGATGTTTTTATCCCTTTCTAAAAACAACCATTACTCAGTTACGTTAACATCCAAAACACGGAGTAGTCTCTTGGCACAAGAATGATGCTTTTAGAACCACAGAGTTACACAAGTCCAGCACTAAAGAGCTAACTACAGAAGATGGGTGAGGTCCAAATCTGGCTCCTCCAAAGCCACCATGGAGAAAGAGATCCTGTTGTAGAGCTCATATTAGCATTCAGAGAATAAGGTAAGGAGGTTCCCTAAGAAAAGCACTGAATTTTGATTGGTTCACTCAATGAGACCCAGGCCAGCGCAAACAGGATTGTTGACAGAGGCAGTGACCTATGTCCATCCATCGGACTATGAGCAACTATGCTTCATAACATTCTTGTACATGGCAACATCAGAACCATCCTGTTCCCTCAGGCAAGCAATGTCCCAGACAGGGCCAGGGGAAGGGTTCTCAGCAGGGGGTGGAATTCCTACAGAAATTACTGGAAGAAAAAAGGCTCTAGAGATCAGGGTTGCAAGAAGAGAGCATTACCTCACTGCTGGACCTTCCGGTCCAGGTCATGCCTCCTATCTGTAACATGGCAGGAGGACATGTTGTATTTATGAAATTCGGGGGAGAGATTGAGGAGAATGTACAGAGGGAATGAGTAAGGGAGCAAGATTCCTAGTTTACTGAGGCCTACAGCCAATGGTTCAACAAAAACAGCCAAAAGTCAGAGAACAAAAAGCAGGAGTCAATAGTTGCTGTGTTACATGCCATACTGGTCAATACTATGCATTTATTCAGCTTAGTTACCATCCAATGGAGTGAATTTAATGACCTCGCTACATCATGCCACACTGAGCATTACGATCCCGTTCTGAAAGAGCAATTGGACTTCATCAATTAGCAGTTGGCACATGGTGATGTTAATACTTTCACTAGTTGATTACTGCATAAATGCTGCAGAAGATAATTGTTGAGCAGCAATCAGGGTCATTTTACAGTCCATGAAGTTGACTGGCTTGGGGTTTGTTCACAAAGACAGGCAGACTCAGGGGGGGAAAAAATGCTGAAACTTTCTCTCTGAAGCAGTGGCCCAACAAGCATAGTCATTTCTTTTTTCAAATAAAAAAGCTGAAGGTACCACCTACAATTTGCTTCCTTCTTGACATACAGCCAAACATTTTAGTTCACAATCACGTTTACTTTGGGGTCTTTTCTTTGTCAGACTCCTAACTACAAAGTGTCAAGTGTAGCTGCTTGTTCCAGTTTTGACAAATTCCAAACACACTCCTCAGCAGCCGTTTATTACCTAACTGGACTTATCAGCCAGTTAAGTTTTCATGTGATGATTATGGGTTGTCAGAGGAGAGAATATACAACTTCTTGTAGCTCTGCCACCCTTTGGGACCTAGGTTGGTGCATCTTGGGTTAAACCCTTACACATTCTTCCATTTATGGATGAGAATCTGGTCATTGAGGTGACTCTTTTCTAGGATGGCCGGATGACCGTCCCATTCAAACTGAAAACAATAGGTCAAAACCAGAACCTCTCTGCTTCATGTTAGTACATGAGTCATCTGTGTGTAGGCTACTTATTCACAGACCAAACAGCTGGTCATTGCTTTAGTTTATGTGGTAAACAGACGGAGTAACTGACTCTGCACCAGCTGTTTACTTGGGCTATGCGTTTATAAAACAGCAAAGTCCTATAATGCACTTGACCTTTTGGATTGCTCATCGAAGATTAGGTTGATTTGTAAGTTTTAAACAAACATTCGATTTTTCCAAACAGTGGCGCAGTGGGTAGTGTCGCTGCCTCACAGTTCCAGGGTTCATTCTTGAGCTTGGGTTACTGTCTGCAAGGAGTTTTTTCTGGGTCTGTCTGGGTTTCCTCCCATATCCCAGAAACATGCTGGTAGGTCAAATGGCTACCTTAGATGTCCCCTAACTGTGCATGAGTGTAAATGTGTGTGGTGCCTTTTAGGGTGTCCTTGTGGGCCAGGATTAAGCATTTACAGAAGATGAGTAACTGGAGGATTTTTTTTATTTTTATTATTAGGAATGGCCAAAAATGGCACTTTGCTGAAAAATATTAGTTATGCTGTTTAATTCTTATTCTGAGATGCATCAACAATGTACTAAAATGTTGCAACTTCTAGGCAAAGTCACTGGCTGATGCACCATGGGCTCACACATTTTCGCACATTCATCTACATCACATTTCCTACTACTGCACTCTAAAACCACCCACTTGACATGGTCTCTTCAAGACATACGAAAATTCAGGCAAGAACTGTCAGCCCATGAAGCAAATCAAACGAGCTTTTTGTTTGATACTCGAGGGCTTACCTCACCTGGGCCATTTCCTTATCTCATTCCCTGCTTCACCTGGCCTCTCCTGAGCCTAGAGCAGAGAGTGGACTTGACCATCTGTACTACAGTCTGGTCCTCCTGTTCCTCTCCCCTGGAGAAGTGTACTGCACTGGGCTCTCCATGCACCGGAAAACCAGCCTGCCATCTGGCAATGCAGATATGACAGCCAGGAATTACAGGCTCCTGTCCTGAAGCTCCCTCATCCCGAGTCTCCCAACCAGGTGAGCTTGAGGCAAAGCGGACGTCTCCGAAAAGAGAAACTAATGAGAAACAGCATGGTACAGGATACAAGGGGTCCGAATAGATTTTCTTCTAAGCTCTATAGGAACATCACTGAGGACTGAATACTGTTATTGAACACTGAAATGAGACACTTACACAGAGCCAATCACACAATATTACTGGAATTCCCAGGACTAATGAATGAATGTTGTATTGTGCATATTCCATAATATGGATTATGATAGATTAGGAGTCATTCCTAGAACAGAAATGAATCTGTCTCTGTGATAACAGCTGCATGGGGAGGTTTAATTTCGCATGCGGGCATCAAGTTTAGACAGAAGGAAGCCAGAATGTGGGCCAGAGAGATAGATATGCGATGTGTGATGGGTAAACCGTTACGAGCTCTTCTTTATGCAGCCACTCGCCCTATACACACAGTTTTAAGCAGCATGGCACTTTATCAGCAAAGTGAGGAGAGCGAATGCAGAATAAGTGGAAAACAGGATAGAAACCGGAAGAATGAGTATAATGAAGCTCAGAGATGGCAGACACACGCACACTCGTCTAACTCCTGCAGGGCACCATGAGAACTGATGAACTTGGATACGGCTGCTGTGGACTTTGTTTACAAATGGCCAACACATTATAATCAGCTTTACCACTAGCCATGGGATTTAGAGTAGGGGTGGGATTAATCTAGCAGCACTGTCAGGAAGACTCATGCAGTATAATCCGCCTGTGCCACACCCACATACACACAGCAGAGGGATAAGAAAGAAGAATAAAAAAAAGGCAAGCGTGGGAGAAACATGCTCAAGCATTACAAATAAGCTGTCAAGCTAGTAATGTGTTAAATTAAATTAAACCCATTCACCTGAACATACAAACCTTGGGAATTCATTCTCTTTAGAGAATCAGTTGATTTGTAACCTTTCCTGAATATTCAAATCTAATTTATATTTGTTCCTTTGAAGAATATTTTGAATAAACAACATTTTCAGAAAGCATCACTTGTAACATTGTCTTTGCGAAAGCACACCAAGTCCTTAGCCTGTTATTTCCCACAGGGATGTAAGTGATGGACATAAAGTCAGTGAAGATCACAGAAGACAAGAAGAGAAGAGAACATAAGAGTGATAAGCATGTCTGCACTCTCTCTGGAGATGAGCGAATCTCATTAAGCCCCCTGAATCTTCCACTTCTTTGGTCATGCTGCTGAAGGATTACACTCTGTTCTCACTGCCCACATCGTTAATGCTAAAGAGACCCAATGCCAGTACCATGCTATCACCACACAAACACCAGGCAAGCAGCCAAACACTTTACGATACAACACCAAACGTAAAGATACACAATAGATAAGGGCTAAGAGGGTTTTTTTGGACAGAAATGGAAGTCATTTTTAAAGTGTTTTCCTTGAAATCTCATTATTTTATCCCTTAGTATATCTTTTAGTGGCTGCGTTCCAACAAAATATAGTTTTAAACTGTATTTGGAAAGAAATGGTTCCACTTTGGCATCCTGGACTGTCGTAATTTCATCAGTCAATTCTGATAACTGTGGCATAATTACAGTGAAGGACAAAGTCATGGAAGGCAATGCAATGAACTTCATACAGTAAAAAAGAGAATTTGATGACTATTGAGGCATTGGGGGAAGGGAAAGGAAGGAAGGGAGAGACAGAAAGGATGGGAGGGAGGAAGGAAGGAAGGATGCGAGGAAGGAAGAAAAGATTGAAGGAAGGGAGGAAATCAAAAGAAAAAGAAGCAAGAAAGAATAAAAGAATGAATGAACTGCCTACTCAATTGGATGATCTAAACTGTTTTAGATAATAAAACCTGGATATCCCAGATGCAGGCTGTACTTATTTTTACAGAGCAGTGTCTTTACATGTTTACTCAGTGGACACTACTGCCACATCTGTTTGGATTTAAAGTCCAATTTACAGAACAGTGAACGAAACTGGACAAATACTTCTTCAGCAAATACTCTTAGCCCAATTCAGAGAGAGCCTCCAACAGGAGGGACAGTGGGGTTTCATACAGATTTGATCAGATGCTGTGAGAATAATGGCCCAATTCATTTTAGCCAACATGTCTACTGAATCCAAAACATTTCACTTCTGAAACCCTTCCTGTACAGGGACTATCATAAGTTCAATCGGCATGCCAAAGCCCCTCATGAAAGATCCTAGAGAGAAAAATAAAAAAGATAAAGTGGATGTTTGCTCTGATGTTCCGCCTATAATACCAGAAAGGTGTATACACAATAACTATAATTACTATCAATTTCCCAGCAGAGGAAGACACACTATAGCCTATAAACCCTGTGGGGTCTTATATCCCAGAGATCTCAGACCTATGACGTATTTACAATACCATGCAAGATTGTATCTTATCCTTTTGCATGCTGAGCTAAGGCAAAACAGTCAAGCAATGAGGAATTGAGGGAAATACAGGGTGACATGGAGTGCAGTGCAGTATGCAGAAGAATAAATAGGCTGGAGTGGGGGAACAGAGACGTGCCGAACTTATCTTTAAAGTGAAACAGAGCTTTCTCAATGTGAAAGATAACAGCAGAATGGAGCCTGCAGCTGATGGTAGTACACCCCCCTACTCAGACTCAATTATACTGTGTAGCAATATGTGTGTAGCACAGTGCGAAGCACAGGATAATTATACTGCAAAAAATTACAAGAAAGAGGAAATGTTCTGTTTAGGGAAGCACCAATCCCACATTTTCATGCTAACTTTTTGCTCGATAAGTGATCTATAAACGCATCTGAGGTGTTACACCAGTGGCCTTTTAGATAATCCGTGTCCTGTATTTATTGTAAGATATGACTCAATATATTTAATGACATGTTCATTGTCGATTGGAAAATATGTCAAATCTGATCTATTCCTGATCCAGAGTTCCGTGCCAAAATTAGCCCCAACGCGATAATCGGGAACATCGGTGCATTCCGTATTGGAATCTCTATAATGAGATTAACAGAAATCGAACTTTCCTTTCCACGTGGTAAGGCAGCCACGTCCATATCTTAGTCAGATTTTTGCCTCCCTGGATGCTCGACAGCAAAGTGTACTGCTTCAGGGGACTGCTACCAAAACTAATGAGCCAGGTTAGGAATGAATGCCTCAGAGAGATCAGCGCTGGGACGATTAAATGATTGAATCGTTGATGGAGACGGAGAGAATGAAGCCCTGCTGCTACGTGCACATGACAGGAGGAGACAAAAACACTTTACAGCTAGACGAGGAGCCCATTTAAAATTGTATTAATATTAAATTGCACTGCTGAAACTGCAAGCTAATGATATTCATAAGGTTCCAATGCATGAACTGCTACGTCTTCATCCCTGATGGTCATTGGAAACCCAGCTGTGAGAGTCCTGGAAGGTTGTGTTGAAATCCCAGGCTAGTAAGCCACTGTTTAGCCCTTAAGAACAGCCTTAACTCCTTAACGGCTCAGTTATATTCTTAGATTGTGCACTGCCTCATTTCTACACTACAATGGATAAACGCATTTACCAAATGAGGAAATGTACAAAATAGACAAAAATAAAGAAAGCAACATCAGCAGCACATTTTTAAAGAGCTCATTACTCTTTTCATAGGAAGAGTTCTTGCCTCAAACCACATTAATTAATGATGAGTCACAGTGTGATTGAGAGCATGGGGAAATTAGCCCATAATGTCTATAAAAGACAGGAAAATCACATCATATTTCTTCTTTCCACATCATTTGAAAAAATTTATGGGGCGAAATGGCATAAACAAATTACCAAATGCCACTGTGTACAGCCTGCAGCCTGTTGGAGTCACTGCCCTTATACATTATTTTGTATAATGTTTTTCCAGCACTACGGGAAGGTGACACATACATACACACACACACATATACACACACACACACACAAACACACACTTCCCCCAAGCTGAAGCGAGGATAATGCAGCTTGCTTAGAAAGCAGAGATGGGATTAGTTGGGCACGGGACAGCCTGGTGCCCATTGTGGATCTATTGTGTACCATTTTATCATTCGTTCTCAGAGTGCCAGCCACCTCACGCTGAGCCACAATTCTGTTGACGGATGATGCATGGCTTTGTGAGACATGTGCACAGTCTGATGAGGCTTGTCTCTTGATTATGCACACTCCATACACAACACACAAGGAAAAAAACAACATAAAATGAGGTAATATATTGTTGGGCCAGCACAAGCCACCAAAACAGCTTGGCAAAGATTCTATAAGTCTCTGGAACTGTACTAGGGGGATTATCATGAGTTCTTCCAAAAGGTATTTTCTCAACAGATATTTCGATTACGATGGTGGAGTGGACGCTCTAACACTCGCTCCGAAGTCTCCCATATACAGTATGCTCGATTGGGTTGAGATTTGGTGATGGCGAAGGCCATAGCACATGATTTATACAATTTTAATCCAACTATTTAGTAGGACCTCATGCCATGTGGATGAGACATTGTCATCCTCAAAGAGCTCACTAACATTATCATAGAAGTGTTTCCTCATAGGCTAAAGTTTTCCTATTGATTTGCAGTGACGATTCCTACTCAGGGGAAAAATGGACCCAAGCACCATGTCAGCAAAACACCCCTTCCAGCATAGCAGAGAGATGAGACATCCTCGATGTAGCGGTCAGGCATCGAGCCCTGTACCATTCTCTTGGGCCTGCTCAGCATTTTTATACACGCCACAGAGCATGGTATGATGGTATGATGTTAATCACTTCACAAAATCACTGTTTTATAATCATGGACATGCTCACATACTGCCTCAGTCATAGCAATTCTCAACCCCAGCCTTCCTACATTTTTTTTTTTATTACCTACATTCAATTCTGTGGTAAAACATACATATTTCACACATTACCTGCATAGCTTGGTCATATAACTGTTTTACAAATTATAAAGTGCATAAACACATACTAACTGCTAACTGCTCTGAGATGACTTCTTTGGTATAATACATTATACACAGTGCTAATATTACACAACAGAGAAGTGGCTAGCCAGCTAGTTAGCACACAGGTTCTGTAGCTAAAAGTTAGCCAAGAGTAAGCAGGCCGGCTAACTTGGTTAAAATGATTTACAGACAAATGGCTGGTTATTACCTATTTTCACAGGTGATGCTGAGTAATGTTGAAAAAATAAATACCTGAGAATATGTCAGTACAACTCTCTAATCAGATACTGAAATCATGTTTACCTGTGATGTCAGCTAGCTACTTGGGATAGCAGGAGGACATTCACATTCACATTTGTAAGTCATTGCATAGACATTAAAAATATACTGTATGCTTTTTAATGCTCATCATGGTTTTTTTTTAATAGCAATAAGTCCACTTTTTAATTCCGGTCACACATACAGTACAAGCGCACTGCAATTTTTAAACATCCTTCACAGGTAAAAAATGGGTTGTAGTTAAGCTTTTCTTAAATCCACTTTAAGCATGAGTTTGGTGTGACAAGAATAATGCTCTTTTAGAGAATGGAGAGAGGCTCATGAGTCGCATATCCTCCTAATACAAACATAAATAACAAGGTTAGTGTGTTCCACGCTCACACACAGTCAGGCTATGGCAAACACTGAATTCCAGCAGGAGGGTGAGAGGATGTGTGTGTGGTCGATTATGGTTTTGGGTATGTGTGTGAACAGAGCCACACTGTGATAATGACTGCCATTAACCACAGGAGTGTTTTACCTGAGCTCAAAACATCCTTAGAAACTTTCCCTTCAGCATGACAGGAAGTCTGCTTGGTACTGAAAGAAAGAAAGGGGGCACAGATGCTGTGTGCGCGTCTGTGACTGCAAGCATTACCTGCGCATCATCAGAGGCTCAAATCTAAGAAGCTACACTGTCGTTACCCTCCATGCTATTCATACCTCCAACTGTTCTTCTTCTGCTAGAAGGACTAAAATCATAATGTACACCCCATCAACCCTTCCACATAACCGAAATCATCTTGATAAAGTCAAATGGCCTTGGGGGCAGGCTAGACTTCCTGATGGGAAACATCTGACAGAGCGAGAAAGTGCAGTTCTGCATGAAAGAGCCCGGCTTTCAGACACACAGCTCTGAGATGGTGCCGATACAGTCAACTGCAGACAGACATGATCGGCCTTGCATAATTGTATCAGACTGTCTCGGCCACGAGCCTGCCGATCTGTCCACGTGCTGTCTACCAGTCACCCTTTGTGCACTGATCTAAGACTAGATTGGTTTCTCTTCCGCCTGTTAACATTCAGGTGTAAAAAAAATACCTCCGTGTAAGAGCTGATGCTATCAGTTCCAGAAAGGAATAAAAATAAATTGAAAAGAATTTCCTGTTACAATTTGTCCCAACTCACAACCATTAAGATGATCAAAATAGTCATTAGTAAGTGTCAGTATAACCACTTTCATAAAAGATGTACATGAGACATGGCATACATTTTTAATTCACCACAACAAAGAGACTGACCAAAGTTTCGATCAATAAAAACTCCATCGGCCTCCCTGCTTGTTTCTAAGTGATCACTGGAGTGTAGAGTAACCTGATTTTTTTTGGTCAATATAACAAAGCTGCCTTGAAGCCACTTAAAGCAAGGTGTCTCAGGTTTGTTAACACCAACCTCAGAATGCTTATGAAAAATAACATGAGCCAATAATGTATATCTAATATGAGGGGGAAAAATTTACTATTTTCCATATTTTAGGATTAAAAACCTTGCCTTAATGCACTTAATGGAAGTAAGCACTGCCCAAATTAAATGTTAATTTAATTCTTAATAATTTTTCGATGTAGCCTTGATGATGGCTTTCAATTCCTACTACTTTTCATATTAAAAAAAAAGAAAAAAAAAAAAAAAAAAAAAGCAGTGATGCAGTGGACTGGCTATGCTAAATTTCCTAAATTAGTGCATGCACTTGCATCCCATCCAGGATGAAGTCCTGCTTCACATGCAGTGTGCCCGTGACCAGGATGAAGCAGAATGATAGGATACTGAAGATGAATGATATAAATTAATACCTATGAATCTAAATTAGGTATCATGTTTCAGAGTCATGTTTCAAGCATGATACTTTGGACAAAAACGTGTTTAGGGCCATGTAAAAACTATCATGATGGAGCAAACTGCAGAAATAAAGAATTGCAATAATTACAAGACTTTGATCACAATCTACCAAACACAGAAAGAACCTTTGTGACAGTTTCTGGCTATTATGACATTCAGCAGATGGACTGTACAAAGTCTTTCAATGATCTAAAAAAAAAAAAAAAAACCCTGCAGCTTCTATAATATTGTGTATCCAGGTCTAATGTAAATTTAAGATACTGATATCCGAACCTAGCACTAATGATGACCTCACTACTCAATGAGTACAGAATGTCCCATAAAACATGCCATTCACTAGAAATGCTGTTGCTACTGCTAAAGTGAGGGGGTGCCCTGATGTACGTCCTAGATATACAAGCAATGACGCTGTAGCAAGACAGATAAGACAAACAGACAGATAACCACTCTCTGAGATACAGCATGACAACCCAGGACCCTGTTTGCCTTTTTATCAAGTGGACATACACGTTTGAACACCACGAAGTGAGAATGTTTTTCTGATAAGGACACATGTTCTTCTTAAATGCTTTGGACAAAGATTTTTGACAAAGTTAGTATTTGGAAGAGAAGCAGTACCAGCCATAGTTATAGTAGTAAGAGTAGTCATAGTAGTAGCAACTACGCAAACAGTACTAGTGGCAGCCCAAATGTTGGCAGTGCATAGAGTAGCTCTGGTCCTACATGCCATAGTTCATTCAAAATGGAGGGTCATTTCCTCTGCTCAGACAAGGCAGACATTATAACTCCTGTAAAATTTCAGACCACTGCCTGAACTCGAACACAGGACGGCATTGTGTGGGCCGACCAGGCCAGACTCGAGCGCGTATTCTGGAGTGCCAAGAACACGCTGGAGCTCTTTTCAACATGTGCCATTCTATTCCCCTGACCCAGGAGAGGCAGATTGCTGACTGACTAAAATTTTTTGCTTTTGAAGAATTATAATCAATGATAGTGCAGGAACCCCTGAGCCCTTTACATCCTTTAGAATGTACATAGCTGCTTTTACCGTGCCCAATTTCCAATGGCTGCAGCAATTGGAAGTAGATGTGCCGACTTGACAGTTTTTCTTAATACCTTTCACATAGATGGACAACATGACATGAAAGCAGATGGAGGAAAGGAGGAAAGAAAAAAAAAAGCTGACTCAGAATTAGCACTCTCATTGACTGCAATCGCTCAATCACCCAACACCTCTAGCTGCCCGCTCCCTTATTTTTCTCTCTAGTGGTGCAAGTCATTGTGGCAGAGTGTACCAGAGCGGACCAGAGTGATTTAGCCACTCTGCAATAGGCTGTTGTAATGACTTTGCTGATTTTCATGAAGTGACAAGCTGGCTGCTTTGAATAATGTCTTCCATTTGGAAGAACGCCGAAGGCTCCACAGGCTTGCCGACAGCACAGGGACATAGGTATGAACAACCTGAAAATAATGAGACAAATGTGATCTTGTCTCCTATACATAGTGAATTATCAAGGCCACAGGCTTGGAGGATGCTTTTCAATTAGGAGCCAATGCCTTGCTCTGATAAGATTATAGGTATTACATATTGCAGCACAAGTTCCGCCCACACCACCTAAACATTTCAGTACAGACCACAGCTTGTGTTTCTAAAGTTGTTCCATATGAAAGCATAACTGAAAACGATCATTTCCCTTTCTATCTCCTACTCTCACAACAGCCAAGTGCTGTTAATTTTACAGTATATTGCAACCAACTACTGAAGAAACTAATGCACTCCTCACCACACCAGATTCCTCTCATTTTCTGACAAGATGATTGCACTCATTTTAAGTCTGGCACCCCAGGCTTAAAAACTAAAAGGGGGAAGGGAGAGAGACAGCACAAATACATTACAGTAAGAGTACTGCAGTACAAGATTTGTATCTTAGCAAGTGAAAATATATTGAACTTAGAAAATATTATACAACTTATACAAGATTAAGTCTACTGATAGACATTTTAAGTAATAGACAGCTTCTTTTTAGATATCCAAAAAGAAAGTCTGCTAACGGAACGTAACCATTTGAAACTTGGAATTAGTAAGAAAATCTTAAATAAAAAGCATGTGGTATCTGGGCTGATATAACCCTGAATGCTGGATTGGCATCAGATCAGATTTTCAGCCCAGTGACAAATTTACGCTTGTGACGCATTTCATGCACATGAACATGACATGCCTGATCTTTTACATTATTTAGCAACAGAAGAAACAAAAAGCTGGATTGATTAGTAAAGGGATGTTAGTAATAGATCTAAAAGTGTTCATGATAGTGCCATATTGGAAATGGGGGGAAAAAATCAGTACATCTCTGATATTAAGTTAACTATAGGTGCTAATATTAAGATAAATATATATTGACGCACTGTCGCCTCACAGCAAGAAGGTCCTGGGTTCGATCCCCGGGTCACCCAGGGTGCCTTTCTGTGCGGAGTTTG
>JAQQZX010000016.1:12792912-12832223 GCA_030068355.1 Notoglanidium maculatum | reverse complement strand
AGGCATAGCAGTTAAAAACAGGCTGATGAATATGGACTAGTTGAATGAGGACTTATTGTTGAGTCTCTAAAATAGTCGTTGAATTAAGTGACTTTTGTAGGTAAAATTAGGTGTTTAAAAACCTGTAAATACACCAGAATGCAGAAAATGGCATCTAATTCATTAAAACATTTCTGGACCCCTGCCAGTGTGTGTCCCCCACATTCAAAATGCTTCCGACGCCCCTGCATACACCAATGATCAATTTATTAGGATTACATTATTAAGTCATTCCTTGGAACAAAAAAAAAGCTCACTTAAAAGCCCCTGTACATTCAATAACGGGTTTAATCCAGATGTGTGGGTGAACACAGGAGGCTAACACATCTGGATAGCTGAAGGGAGGAGGGGGAGGTAGCTATTGTTGGGCAGCTTTTACCTTAGAAACGCAATAACGTTCAGACAGGTTATTAGACGTTAAACTGGTGCATTAAAGAACTGTTTAGTGAAAGAACGGATTTTTTTTTAATGGAAGATCATTTATCGGGTTGCCAGTCATTACTGTTGGTGATCATCATCCTTCCTTTTAGTGCTCCAGGCGTGGAAACGTGTTAATACGACACGGGGGAAGAAAAAAAAAATGATTGTTTATCGCCTAAATGCACCTGGTATTGATTAGGGCAAGAATGCCTGATTTTAACAGTAGAGGGGGGAAATCGACTGAATCACACATCTAGTGTTGAGAGGTGTAGGAAAAGAAAACGCCCTGCCTCGTGCATATATCATATCATATATCATATCATGTCATATCTATAGACATATCCATGCAACTTCAGGAAAAAAAACCCCAAACATAAACAGCCTAGATTTTCTTCTAATTCAAGTGCATTACAGTCGAGAAGAGAATTCAACTGATCACTGATATGCAACATCAGATAGCCCATGCATTACATTCTGGACTATATTACCTCTACTGCATAACAGGATCTCTTAACTGAGCTCTAAAGCAACAATGACAATTTCTTTATTAAGAAAGCGGATATATGATTAAGGATAGAAAAGGACTTATGGTCTATAGGATATGGCATGATTCCAAGCTGTGCAGAGGAAATAAACATAATACACTTATAAAAGCCGTTTATGGCCAATAATCTGAAATCACTAGCCTATAGAGCAGGGTCATGTCAAGTGCCAGATGTGCTTCACACTTACCTTTCACTTGTGTTTCATATTCGGCTATAATCTCCTTGTCTTTTCGGAATTTCGCCGGAGACGTCATGATGGGATTTTACAACGCTGAGCACTGAAAAGGCGCTCGTGCCACAGAAGCAAACACAAGAAGCACAACCAGGTTTTTTCCACCGTCTCTGTGCGTTACTGCGATATCCAATAGGATGTTAGGAGGGCAGTATAGTGGAGAAGGGGGAAAAATGATTATTGTTTCATATCGAAGTGCGAGCTCCCCGCATTATGAGCTGCAAACGCGCTTTCCTCCTGCAGTGCTCTCCTCCAAGTGCGCCTCCGAAAACCGGGAGAGAAACGGAGCAGACTTTCATTCCCTACTAACTACTCAAGATGATGATGATGATGATGATGATGAGATCCAAAAGTTAGTTTGTTTCGGTCAAGCAGCAGAGGATTTGCGTTCAGGCTTTTCTGCACCGCACGCGCTCTTCAAAGCAGAAGGCTGGGGCTGGATCCGGAAAACTGCAGGGGTGGGTTTAAATACCTCTCTGTGTCGAGCAGAACACTGCAACCTGTACCAGACAAAAACAAACAAACAACAGAGTGAATAGTCAGTACAGTCTATAACCTATATGCAAGTTACAGTAGCAATGGCATGGTGAGAGCATGTATTCATCCCCCCCTTTACCGCGCACAGCACGTGCTTTAAAAAATGATAGATTATAAACTTTTGAAAAAAAGGCACGTGTACACTCTTTGCACTTCTTTATTACTATTTTAAGCATAGCATACATGTATCATACATACAGAGGACAATTCAGTTCAGCAGTAGCTGTATATTACTGCTGCCTTGAATAGAGAAGTTATTAAATTAAAAAAAAAAGGCACGTGCACGCCCAGTGCGCTTCTCTGTTACTGTTACATACATAAAAGGCTATAGAGTTGAACAGTAATGCGTGCACCAGATGTGTCCCCACACACACACACACACACACACACACACACACACACACACACACACACACACACACGTCTTCATTCGGCCACTTTGTTTCCTGACTTTTTTTTTGTTTAACATTCTAACTGCTTCACTGTTAACCTACACATCTCTGAATTTATGGATCTAATGCAAACAAACAAAACAGTTACCTTGAGAGGTAATTTCCATTCCACTTGTCTAGTGCATCTCGTTCCAACTCAATTTGATCCAAAATTCTTTCGCAAGATGTGGTAGAGTGTGTTATCTGAGTTTTTTCCCAGCTCTAACCCCGCCTTTTTTCGTGGAAATACTGCAGCTCCAACCCCCCTCTTTTGCCATTGGATGCCTGAAGCGGAAGTGAGCTGAAATCCTTCAGATCCGCTACAGAGGCTGAATCCCAAATGGATCTACACTATGTAAACCTATGCACTTCATAGTGCACGGTATAATTCATACTGCACAAGTGAGAGCCATTTTGGACGGCTATGATTTGGGTGTGCTAATTAATTTTATTTTATTCACAAGAAATCTGGACAAAATGCGTGAGCAGAGTATCATCAAAAAAACTAATACACATTAGGGAAGTCGCAAACTGCATACGGGTCATCCGAGATCATTACTCACGTGATCATTTTTATCCAATCGGAGTCCTGTATGACCCGTTTTGAAAATGTTTCAGGAAGTGCATGTTAGTTAAAAGGCTTGTTTGGATAGGTTAGCCTGTTTCGCTATATGATATTATAGCATTTCATTCTCTTAATAGATCAGCGATTTAAGTGCAGATCTAATTTATGCAAAATCTTCTGGGTTAGGAAAAAAGAGTAAGCATATATTATGTTTTCTCAACTTTGAATGCTATTGCACTAGCGAGCTTGCTTTGTTATTGTTAATAGACAGGTGTTGCTAGCTGGGCATCTTGTGTTGTAATGTATAAATATGACATTTTAGCTTTACAGATTTATCAGATTAGTCATCTGGAAGGCGTTTAGGTGAGATACATCTTAGCTAAATACATATCGGAGAGCTAAATTTAGAAGAAAGCTAGTTAGGTAACTAACGTTAGCTAAAATCCGGTTTAAATAGCTTGCAAGCAGGTAAACGTTAGGTTTGTCAGAAGGAAGTAAGTAGTAAATAGTATCTGCTTGATCTGATCTGCAGGTTTGGCTGTTCGAGCTACACGATGTCTACGTCGAACTTTAAGAATAAATGTGTCGCTCAAGTGAACTGCATTTACTGCGACAGTCTTCTGTGTACAAGAGGAATGAAAGCTGTGCTTTTAGCAGATACAGAAATCGAGCTGTTCTCCACTGACATGCCTCCAAACAGGTGAGAAGGATCCTAACTGCTCAAGTTGGCCATTTATTATTATTGTTGTTGTTGTTGTGATTATTAACAACAACAACAACAATAATTACCCACTAATACACACAACAATAATAATAACCCCATGTTATTACTCATCTTTTTTTTTAAGTTAAGGTAAGACACTACAGGTGACTAGGGATGTTTTATTTATTTTCATATCGAAAATGTTCCCCAAAATTAGATCTATTTATGCAAATGAGGCTTTGTCTAATTAAGACAGATTTAAATGTTTAGTTCACTGTGATCCTACTCTCGAGAGTTTGTATTGTCTAACCAAGAAGACACCATGGACATAAAAAACGAGGATCATTTCTGAATATAATATCTTATGGAAATGCAATGGCAAAATTATCAGCATTCATTTGTAATATCTTTCTAATTAGCTACAGGAATGAAGTTTCATGAATGCAATGGCTATATTGAAACCGAATATAGAAAGAAATTGTTTTGAATAAAATAAAAATTTTTTTTAAAACATACGTTTCCCCTCATGCAAGTGTGACTTCTAGGTTTTATAAAAGAAATATCATCACATGTATGTCAAAGAAGTTTGAGATATGTTTAGAAATAAGCTTTTTGGTTTTTTGTGACATGAGTGGGCGGAGCTTAAACCCTCCATCAAAGTTGCTTAACTTAAGTTTGGCAGTTGCAGTTGGTTAAAACTGTGAAATTGATGCTTGTTTCTTGAAATTTGGTTATTATATTATTATAAGAAAGATGATATAGATGCAGCTTATCCCAATCTGAAAAAAAAAACCTGGAATTCTTGTATCTATGAGTAGTGTTTTGTTCTAATGAGCCAGTTGGTCAAAGCACAATGAACCTGAATGCATTTTCTTCTTATTATTATTATTATTATTAGTTTTGATCACTGCAATACATAAATTTCTTTCTCTCTTTTGCAGGACTGTCGATTTTGTCGCAGGTTGCTATTCAACAGAAAGCTGTAAATGCAAATTAAGAGATATCGCCTGCCTGAAGTGGTATGTGACAGCTGCTCATAATGAGCACGTTTCATTGATATATTGGTTATTATAAAGTGAACATCAGAGGTATTTGCACAGTTAATAACTTTTGTCTGTGCCTGCTTCTTGATCGCACTGTGTTTTAATTTTATTGTTTTGTTCCTTTTTTTTTTTTTTTTGCACATCCAGTGGCAATGTTGTGGGGTACCATGTTGTGGCCCCGTGCAAACCCTGCCTGCTCTCTTGTAACAATGGCCACTTCTGGATGTTCAACAGTGAAACTGTTTCCACCATCAACAGACTGGATTCATCAGGTTTGGAGTCTCATTCAAAATTCCACACTTAATATAGTCGTTTTATTATTTTAGATCTCATAGGTTCTGTTTCTGTCCAAATGTTTTGCAAATTTTTTCAATTAGAGAAAATGGATATTATGTAGCTCAAGAGCATCCAAATTATATAATCAAAGACAGAAATCCCAAAACTTCCCAAAAGTATTCGATCCTTCATCCATGGCCTGGATATCACTCGAAATCCACCATCTTTAAGGAAGTACTAGTTCAATGTGTTCAGAGGAATCAAGGATAAAGTATACCTCCCCCCCAAACAAACAAATAATGCATGGTATGAAGAACCCCAAATCATAATAATAATCTTATTTTAACAAAGAGACATCGCAATGATCAGAGAGGGAAGTGAGGAAAGGAAATAAGTTGCGATCTAAGTATTGCTACGCTAAACAGTATGCCAAACTAATATGGAAGAAGAGTATGTAATATATCTGGGGTTTGGCAGCACAGAAATGCCTTGCGTTCAGGGTTGCTCCTATGCAAATTGAACATTTGCATAAAACCATGTGAATGGAAAATCCGTTATATATTGAGTATGCAGGAGCATCGATTTGAAAACAACTCGCCATCCAACCGGGTTTCATTCATAGCCTTGAGAACTTGTGTTCAATTTGCATTCAGCCGTTTTTGTCCCTGATAGACATACACAGGTGCCAACTTTTATGCTTTAGTCAGAGCATTTACTGTTGACTCCCTACAGCGATACAGGAGACACCTAAAACATTATTTAAAAAAGAAACTGCTAAATTCTTCAGACAGAAAAGCGGTTACTTGGCATACTTGTTTGAAACGCGTTTTATTAAAATGAAATCTCACCTGTGAATTCATGTGTGCTAATAGGAAGCAAATAGGCAGGACTTTGCTTGGTTAAAAAAATGTAGGAAGTGCTAATTATTAAGTATTGGACATACCTGACTAACTGGTTTTAACGTTTTTCTCGCTCTGCCTTCTAGGATTTTCTTGTTAGCAATATTGTCACCGCTTAAGTGACGCTACAACAGAATACTTGTTTTTTTTCCCTTCCAACTCGACAGTATTCAACTTAGTTTTGTGACGTGTTAAGTGTGTGATGGAGCTCATCTCTTCGTCCATTAGGAGTGAACCTGCTGCTGTGGGGAGATCTACCGGAGCTGGAAGGAAGCGAGGACGAGAGCATGGACAGCTTTTCAGAAGAGGAATACATCAGATAGAAGGTCATAGATGTACCAAACCCCCCCTTTAATGAACTACTTTGAAGACTGAAGAATCCGAAGCACATTCTGTTGATGTCGACTGAGGGGGGAAAACGCAGACGCAACAGAATGATGAGACTTTTGTCTTATGATTGCACCCTCAACAGCAGTCTGCTTTTGAGTCTATTTTTGCTACAGCACCTACTGTAATTGATTTAACTATTTTATGTGTGAAGTACAACAAGCATTTTGAGTCATTGCCAATTCCATTGAATATGTTGAACTGAGATAGACAAAGGTACGTTACAGTATATGTGAAAACATGCAAATTGTCCAAAATAAGCCGTAATGCAGTCGCTACACCGCAGCAGTGTGCTATATTTATTAATTTATTTCATTATTTAGGGTCTAAACATACTTGAATTGTAACAAATGTGAGCAACATTGTTTCTGAGAGAGACTCCCAGAATCACTTCAGTTATAATTGTTTTATAACCACTTTTATTTAAAAATCTTGCCATGTCTTATAAGTTGAGTGAATTTCACGAAAACTTAAATAATTAAACCGCGTCAATGTCACGTACATTAACCCGGGGCTGGATGGACTGTGTGGAAATGCATACAAGGGATAGATTTGATCTCTTGTTTTGTACCAAGTTTTATTTTTAACGTTGTTTGGAAAGTCTTAGCTTAAAGTAGTGGGAAGTCTTGGCTAGACGTGAATGAGTTTTGCAGCTTGCTTTCAAAGTCTGCCTGGTTACGGCGTTTTTATTATAATGCTGATGTATGTATCTAAATTACTTCAACTTAAACAGTCATTACTGATATTCAAAATAGCCAGTCTTATGACGTATATAATATGCATTGAAGTACACAGTTTAATAATAGCATTATTTACCCCATTTGGTAATCGCATTATTTTTTTCTGTGCTTGAAAGGGAGAATTCAGGTTTAAAAATGTAGCACAGCGACAGTGCACGGTTTCTGCACAGCAACGTTTCTGCTTCCCACATTCCTGTTGGACAGAATTGAACCAATATACACTTGTTTTTTTGTCCGTTTTCTTGGGAACAGTCATTAAACTGACGAATAGGAATCACTGTACTTCTCCATCCTATTTTACACATGAAAAATGTATCATTCAGTTTTGAGAAACTGAATTGATTGACTGTATTATGAGTATTTATTAGTAATTATGTTTCTTTGCTCTTCAGCATTTCAGTGTGAAGGCACGTGCTCTCAATATTTCTACTTAAATATTTTAAGTGTTAAGGTATTAACATGTAATTCTAGGTAGAAATGTTTTTAAAAAATCAGACCTGTTATTGGCTTGTTCAGGGGCTTTTCTTTCGGCTCTGGCAATTTGCATAAAGACGACTTGACCAAAATAAAATGTTAGAAATTATATTATTTTTAACTTATTAACAGAAACAGTTTATTTTCTGTAATTTATCAACATTGTGAATGTATATATTTATTAACAGACATGAGACTGTATTTATACTTGGATAATTTCTCTTGCATCGTCTAATGACTGAAAGGAAGTTTGTAATTCTTTGACTTTGCACTGTAAAGGTGTCGCTGGGTTGAACTTTGAGTTGTTTTGTATGCTTGCTGTCTTGATATTAAACGTTTTTAACGTGCAAAAAGGTTGCTTCGTTTATGTTGCTATTCCTGAACAGGGAGGTAATTTAATTGAATCCTGTTTTACCAGGATCCATGACCAAATGTTCTAGAGTCGAAGCACAATTTATTTCCAGCATGTGAAACACTACACATACGAAAAATAAACAAAAATGTGGTCAGGATTAACTGCAAGTGTACATTTACAGTACAAGAGCAAACATTTACAGACTAAATGAAGTTGCAGATGGAAAAAGTCCTTCTTACTGGTAGTTAAAGGTTCACTATGTAGGATTTATGGGGCTCTATTACAGGAAATGGAATATACTATTCAAAAGTATGTTTTCATTAACGTAAAATTACCTACAACTACGAATCGTGTTTTTGTAAGCTTAGAATGAGACCTTTATATGTACATAATGAGCGGATCCACTTCCACAGAGGCGCCATGTCACGCCGCTACAGTAGCTCAGAATGGACAAACCTCTGGAGTGCACCTTCTGTGTTTTGTGTTTTTACAAGAGCCAGAGTGAATCCGGAAGGAAGAAAGAGGAATCAGTATTACTTGAGAACAAAAAACCTTGAAAAAATGAAGCATCATACTTTTTATTTAGCACGGAAAAACCAAGGGATTGTGATCCCTTCTTATACATGAATAGAAAGGGAGAGGCATTAAGATGGTTGAAGCTTACATAGTGGACCTTTAAGTTCCAATCTTCTGATACGTTTCCTTATTTCTAAGTTGTATTGCTGTGCACTTAATGTTAAATTTCTAAATACTTCACAGTAGGTTGAGAAGTGAGAGAAAGGTTCTCCAAATTACTCTGTTGCAACTGTAATAATCCATTTGGCCAATCAGATGGCAGCAGCTCAATGTATAAAATCATCCAAATACAGGATTTAAATACAGAGTTTAAATAGATCTTCATATCAGATATCGGAATGGTGAAAAATATGATTTCAGTGACTTTAACCGTGGCATGTTCTCACTGATATCTTCAACATCTCCCTGAGCACTGCGGTCGTCCCGAAGTGCTTCAAAGCCAGCACCATCATTCCCGTGCCAAAGAAGTCCTCAGTGTCCTGCCTCAATGACTATCGTCCCATTGCACTCACACCCATCATGATGAAGTGCTTCGAGAGGCTTGTCACAAGGCACATCAAGACCCTGCTGCCTCCCTCACTGGACCACCTGCAGTTCACCTATCACCAACCGGTCTACGGATGACGCTATTGCCACCACCCTACACCTGGCCCTCACACATCTGGACAACTAGAACACTTACTGTATGTACGAATGCTGTTCATAGACTTCAGTTCAGCATTCAACACAATCATTCCTCAGCACCTGATTGGGAAGCTGAGCCTGCTGGGCCTGAACACCCCTCTCTGCAAGTGGATCCTGAACTTTCTGACTGTGAGACCTGTCTGTCCAGATTGGGAACAGTATCTCCAGCTCCACCACACTGAGCACTGGGGCTACCCAGGGCCATGTGCTCAGTTCACTACTGTTCACTGTGCTGACTCACGACTGTGCAGCAATGCCACATCATCAAGTTCGTCGAAGATATGACCGTGGTGGGTCTCATCAGCAAGAACAACGAGTCAGCATACAGAGAGGAGTTGCAGCAGCCAACTAACTGGTGCAAAGTCAACAACCTGTCTCTGAACAAAACCAAAGAGATGATTGTTGAGTTCAGAAGAGCACAGAGTGACCATTCTCCACTGAACAAAAAAAACATTTTAGAATGCACAACTCTGATCATTGAGGTGGATGGGCTACAACAGCAGAAGACTACATTGGATTCCACTCCTGTCAGCCAAAAAGCTGAGGCTATGGTGACCACAGGCTCACCGAAACTGGAGACAGCTGAAGATTGGAAAAAGATCAGGCAATGTTTTGTTGGTGATATGATAAGTAAAAGACAGTAGAGTTGAGTTTCCAGATTGAATAATACACCTGGACTGGGTGGGAATGCTAACTATGTTTAGTTATACCTATCTGGACATAAAGACAGTTTAGCCAAAGCCTACATCATAACATCATCAAATTTAATCATGAATTTCAATGTGGAAAAAATATCAGTAAATGGGTGCCTCATGGAAACATCATGTATTACAATAACACATTGTGTTGTAGAGATTGTGCCTGTTTTCTGTAATCTTGTGGTCACTGGCAGTCCAATAGTGTGATTTGTCCAAACAAAGACCAACAATGGGCAGAGGATTATACTGAATCGGATCCGCACTGCCTTTGTTTGGGGTTTGCTGACTTGTGGTTTCGGTTGTATAGGGCAAACGTGTTAGTACATAGTTTATTGTCTTATTTTGTGTGATGTAACCCTTTTAGACAATGTAGAGCAATAAGACTTTAGCTTTGTGCTCAATTCACTGTGGAGTACCAATAAAAAAAAGTCATCCCATTGTGACTGTGACCATGTCACATGGGTGGGTATCTTATAAAAGGTCTGCTCTATCACAACCATCCTCTTTCCCATTCTTGGCTTATGGAGGAGATAAGGAAGTGGATTCAAGATGCTAAATATAGTGCTCTATCCTTTGTTTCCCATTCTGTTATTGTTAAATCTACACCTGCCTAGCCACAAATCTCCTTTTCCATCCACTAAAAGTACAGTAAAACCTACAATATATTAATCTGCTATAGGTTTCTGTATTTGAATTCGTTAAGAACATCTATTTATTCTGAATAATGTATGACAGTAATGCTGCTTGACTTGACCACAGTTGACTATGTCTTTGGAACAGACACATGGCCTATTGTTTGTATGGGCAAGTAACAACATGCGTGCAATAAACATAGAGAAACTGATTTTCATAATTTTATGAATTCATAACTTCTTCTGAGTTGGCTTAGTGGAACAGCCTCCTCACAGTTCCTGGTCTCCAGTTTGACCCTGAGCTCAGGTTAATGCCTGTGCACTATTTTGCATCATCTGCCTCTTGGTTCGCTGGTTTCCTCCCACCTCTCAAAAACCGGTAGGTGGATTGGTTGCTCTAAATTGACTCTAGGTTTGATTGAGTGCGTGAATGCATGTGTGCATGGTGCTCAGTGATAGACTAGCATCCCAAGAAGAAACAAATACTCCTACCTCATACCCAGTATAGGCTCCAGAGCCACTGCAAACCAGACCAGGATAAAGAATTTACTGAAAAAGAAATAATGTATGCATGAATAAATGACTTCTTGTGAAGTTCCCCAAGCTGTTGTGTGTCAAGGCAGGATGGCGAGCTATTTGCTCTGCCACACCCCAATGGCTGTTGATAATGTACAATGGGCAAATTTTTTGGGATCAGTTTACAAGGTTAATGCAACTGATTCCAAACAATAAAATTTGAGTTAAAATTTTGGACTGGTATTCTCCCACTCGGGATTCAATTACTAATACATTTCCAGAATTTTTAAATTTAATACCAAACTATTCACTAAAATGTGACAGTTGGAGGCTTTTATTTATCTTTAGCTTTGTACTGTGCAAACTAGTCTCATATAGCTTTATTTAACTTTTAAGCATGCACAATGGAAACCAGTTTCAGAGGCTTTTATTTATCTTTAAGCATGTGGTGTGAAAAGCAGTTTCAGAGACTTTTATTTATTTTTAAACATACAGTATATCGTGCAAACGAGTTTCAGAGGCTTTCATTTATGCTTAAGCATCTAGCATATGAGAAAAGCTACTCTGCTAGCTCAGTGGTTTATTTTAAACTTACAAGCAACAGGCATTATAGTTGCTTGTCTGAGGTTTGTTTAAACACGTCTAGGAGAACATTGTACTAAACTTTCTCTAGGAATTGTGTAATTTACAATTTTCTGAAAAGAATGGCTGAGTACTTGACTGAGAAGAATTCCATTAAACAAGCTTTATAATGTAATCCTTTGTTTTCACTGATGTCACTTCAACCTACTCAATTACCCACAATGCAACTCATTTGCAACATAACTATGCAGCCATTTTGATTCCCTAGCTAAATACATAATGAATTGGTTGGGCCATGCAGATAGGCCTTCTTATATGAAATTCAAAATATTTAATTTAATTTAGTTTTTCCAGTTAAATAACATCAAGATGTGTGTTGAGATGTGTCCTGGCTATTTGTCAGTTTTATTGAGAATTTTTGTTAATTAAATTGTCTGATTAAGTTTTCCATCTCATATCAAAGTTGGGATAATCCACCTTATCTATAGAACTATGAGGATGAATGAGTTAAATAGGGCGTAATGTATTATTTTACGTTAATAAAGCTGGGTGGGGTAATGTAATCAAAGAGTGGTAGCTCAGAATTCCCCATGTAAGTTTACAATGACATTTTACTCTAGTATGAGAGTAAAAAGCAAAAAACATTTGCAAGCTATGATGTCTGCAAGTGAGAGTACTACTATATACTGATTTAGTAGGGTGCAAAAACTTTGCACATGCCACAGTTATGGAAAAACTCCATTAGTTTGGAAGAAAACTGCCCTGGTGGTCCTCCACTAAGTCATGGAACAATGGTTACATACAGTACATAACCCAGCATTCACAGTTTCTATAGATGGCCAATGTAGGTACATTAAATAAAGCATGCATAGACATATTTTTCATTAAAATGATCATAAGAACATGTGCAGTGTAGTTGCCTATACACACAGAAAGAACATTGCGAGCCCTTGTCCCAGCATGTTATATCAAGTTCACCTTAAATAATGTTTGAATGCATTTCTCAGCATGGCGTTGTTATCGCCTTAAATGGATAGCATATCTCAAATTCAGCATGATGGTTTGCAGCTCTATATGGCCAACAGTTTACATGTGAAAGGAGATGGGAAAGCTGTCAATGTGTGTGAGTGAGGTGCAGAGCTGAATAGAGTTTTACCCTTATAAAGATCATAAGGTCGTGTTTGTTAAAGGTCTGAGATGGATGATTGATGTCATTTACAACTCATGACGATTTGACACATTACAAATGAAATATAACTGATTCAGGCAGAACAACTGCCACGAAAAACAATGTGATATGGTAAATATTCAATTTTCATATTTCCTAATCAGTCTCAGATGAAGTGCAATTAAATCATATTGAAGCAAAGAAAAATACAGCTGATTTCAACTGAAGTTAGCTAATTAATTAATAATACCATTATTAGGACTGTGCTTTTTTGTTTGACCTTTTATTAATCTGTTTTTTCTCCTGTCTATTTTCTCCTCCCTATATCTGTGCATCATATAAAATCCTCAACAAATTTAATGTTATAAGATTTCTTTTGTCTTGTGCTAAATCTATAGGAGGCTGATATGGCCTAAAACAAAGGGAGGGAATATTACAGCCAAGATGATTGTGTGATATAGTTTAGCTTCATACAAACAATCAGCACATATTCATTCAGTAATCTGCAATTGTCTTTTTTTGTCCATGTGTTGAGAGATCTGTGGATTTTTGAGAGAAGTTTCTTTTTGCTAGAATTTTATTGCATCCTGGGACGTGTTGACATTAATTGCAATCTTATGTTGGAATGTAATAAGGTATGTAAGGGTATTATAGGAAGATAGTGGCAAAAAGCAGTTTGGGTCCATCTGCTGGATTTGTGAGGCAAAGAAGCTTATTATAAAGTGTCACCATCTGCTGGATATTTTAAAGCAGTTCATGTTTCACATGTAGGCCTGAAGTCATTCAGGTAGTAGAACCATTTCAGCCACCCACACACACACACACACACACACACACACACACCTTCCCTTACATTTACTAACAGGCATGTAAATGAAGTCACAATTTTTGAATGCTTTGATTTTCCATTTTCAGTGGATTGTAGTTCACTTCCTCTTAAACACCTGAATAATGAATTTGATCTGTAAATAAAACCAAATTAAGCCAAATCAGTTGCAGTCTTTTTCCTTTCTCTCAGCAGAATAATGCAAAACCAAGCATGCTCAGTGGATCATTATGTACCCCTCACACCCTGCACATGACTAGTCACACCTCAGGCAGATAATTTAATTCACTGACATCCAAAATCTCACTACAGAGAAATTGCTGTTAGGCTATTTAATTAGGGATGCAACAGTAATTCCTCACATTCAGCAGCTACAATGTGCAATATGCCCTGCATTACATTTAAAACCTGATTTAAAAGCTGATTATGTTTAAATTTATAGAACTACTCGGTACTCAAGCTGCAAATATATATATTATAACCTATTACATCTATATACATTTAAATTGCATAGAAATCCAACAGATATTGAAATATTCTGGTTCTGCATTAGGCATTGTGTCCTTATTGTAAATATTGTACTGTGTATGAGTGTATATTGTTATTCTGTTTCAATTTGTTTGTAGCAAAATTGCATCAGCAAAAATGTGAATTTGTTCTTGAGAAGCAGAAACTGGTTATTCCCCTATAAGCAGATTCTCTCTGGACGACATCATGAATGAGCATATTGCTGCAAATTTAAAAGGTCATTTTTCTAATCTGTACTTAGAAGTCAGTATTAATTAATCAGATTTGTTTTTATGATTTTTTTCCACTGGAGAATCCTAAATAGTAAGTGATTGGGAGATTTCGTTTATAACCAAACTCCGACCGATTCTTTTATAGAAATGTGTCCCAAACCTGTTTTGACAGCTTCTTGGACTTCATGATGCTGTTTGATTTGGTACATTCTCTAATAAAATCTGTGTCCAGGAGCTGGTGCTTTTATACTGACACTTTCATTACACACAGGTGGAGTCCAATCAACTAATTATGTGGCTTCTGATGGTAACTCGTGGCACTTAGAAGTCATACAGAGATTTCACAATAGTGGGGGGTGAATACTTATGCAATCACTTTTTTTTATTTTTTTTGCAACTTTACTATACTTATTATTTTGCAACTACACTTATTTTTCTTCAACAGGATTCAACAATACCATGAAAAATTTCAAGGGGGTGCGAATACTTATACCCTTACCTACATACTTGGGTACTACAGATATTTTTTGACTGAATGCTGTAGGCATGTATGCTTGAAGGCTCTGCAGATGTAGAAGAGCGGCACAGTATTCATTTAGGCTTCAGGAGAAGTGAGGGACACAGGTAAAGCTCAAACCAAGTGGCTGTAAAGTGAAATATGACCACTAGGGGGCGCGAAAGTACAAATAATGAGTTTTGGGATTCATGCCAAACTCTTAAGTCTTACATTTGGTGGACTTCAGTCTTTAAAAACATGCTCTCTTTATATCTTTATCAGAAATATAACATGAAGCAATAATTACTAGTTACTAATATAACAATGGCATTTACAGTACAGTTACATTTGAATACACTTTTTGCTTACAGCATGTAGATATTTTCATATTTCTTCCCTTCTAAGTTAAACCACAACCATATGATCATTTTTATTCTAGATACTTCTTCAAGAGTAGATACATTTCTTGTTATGGTTTATATAACACTATGCATAAATGACAAAATATCTGCCATCTTTGTTTTAATCACTGTAAGGCCTATGCACTATAGATTTCCATAATATATAGATTCATTGAGTCATGAAAATGTTGCTCTTTATTTAGTAAGAGCTTCTCACTCACTATAGTGCAAAACTCTCTTAATCCAATTATTATTATTTTATTCAGCTTAATAGACATTTTCACAAAGGTGGTATTTTTTGTAAATTTGGATTAAATGTTTACGCCACATGAGTGAATTTCTGAATGATCACAAGATTCATATGTTAAATTTACAAAACACGTGCACTTTTCCGACCCCTACACGTGTCATGTTTCACGCATCACGTTACATTTTTCGTATGCAGGATGTGATTATTTTTCGATTTGGTCTTCTCACAAAATGCAAGTATTTTCACATGTCTTTTTCCATGATTTCTTTCTTTTCATGTGTAGCGCAAGGTCTGTTTTTCCGCTCATATGTGATTTCTCACACAAATCGTGTATTTTAACATGTTAATGTTTCACACGCACAGCAGGTGTTTTAATTATCATTATTCATCACATGACTAATAAAAAATTTTCAGGTGTGATTTTCTTACATGATTCATTGTATGTTCACATCTCATACTGTTCATACAATCGCATGTTTAATTCGTCTGCAGTTTCATTAATTCTTATATTACTCTTACACCTACTAATCTCTAAAACTTTCTTACATAGACTATTGTTATTGTTTCCAGCAAATGTTTTTGGTTAGCTGTCACAGATATGTTGTAGATATATACAGCAAACCAGGCATAAGATCCACTTACTATATCTGCGAAAACACTCGATTTTTTTGTGTGTTGTGCAGAATTTTTAATCAAAAACATTGAGTCTATCTCCAATCCCTTTCCCTCTGTGTAAATAAAAAGAGTAATAATGAGAAATGTAATAGGCTGGAGAGGGGGTGGGTCTGTTAGTTCATGTCTATGCATTTGAATATACATATCATGAATATGCATCTCTTAACCCCGAGCATTAGAGTTGTGGTTTGTCAGCGGGTTTGTCTCATTAAAACGAGCTCTGTCCAATTTGCATACGCTCGTCCTGCCTTTTTTTGTTCTGCTCCAACCCATGATTTCCAATTCCAAATTTGATTTGTACATTTTAGACACTTTATTATATAAAATGACTATAATACACTGTATATTTAATATTTAATAGTATGTTTTTATTTATTTATGACTTCCCCATATTAAACCATTTCATATAATTTGGATGAGTCATTTGGATTTCTGGATATCGTTTAAAAAAAGAGGGAGGGGTGCATTTATTTCTTTCCTTTCTTTCATTCTAATAAAACCTTTTATACTATGACAGTCTGTGGCCAAGATCAGTTAGCTCCTGCTGAGAATGAAAAAGCAGTTAAAACCTTGTAAAATCTCCTGAGCTTTTTTTTTTTTTTTTTTTTAATCAGTATATTTCAATTTGCATTCATTTTCTTAACTGTACCAGAATGATTACACGGCCCTTGGATCCACTGGATCAAGTGATCGATCGATTTAGCCTGATCTTATTTCCAAAATTTTAGAAGATTAGTAATGAACAATATTTTTAAGAACATTTGGGAAAAAAAAAACCCAAAGAAGATCTGAGTTTAAGCTTAGACAGTGATATGTTCTAAAAATACAACAGTGGACATGCAGCAAATCTGAGGGAATTTTTATTTATTTATTTATTTATTTGCGAAAATCAAGACGTGTAAATAAAATAGACATAGACACGTGTCTAAGCAACAAACACGTGATCTATTAAAAGGATTACCATTTCCAGCAGTATTACGCTAATCTGTTATGTATTCGTTTTCATTTTTAAATCTATTTAATTATACTTAAACATTTAGTTATTTTTATTTTTAATTTGTAAAGATTTTACATAAAGTGTGACTTAATGAATGTAAATAAAATGTATAATAATTAGAACCATTTTTACAGAGAAATATTTTATCATATTTCCATTATATTTAATTTTACTAGATTACACAATTCATATGTTGTAAATTCCGGCTGTTTGCATGTTGGCGTCTTGTTGCTTTTGTCCTACGTCCGTAGCTTTAAAAAGTAGAAATGGAAACTTCCAGGATCTTCTCTTCCACTTCTCGTTGCCGTTTATGCATTCCACCTTGCAGTTGTGTTGTTGTTTTTGCAACTTTTTGCGCATTGCCCCTTTAAGACAGAGGGATCTGAGCAGCTGAAGAATTTGCTCTCCTGTCGCTATGAATGGGGCCCGGGCAGCAGCTTAGCGAGGGGCCCACTGTTTTGTTCTGTTACACATCAATGGGACGTCAAGCAGGGCTCGGGCTTGACAGGCGGGGGGATTAAAGCCTCTTAGCACAATCTATTCGGCCCTCCCCCCTTGCCTGACCTGCACACTCCAACAATAGGCTGAAAGAAACACATTCTTAACTCTTCGAGTACTAAGTTGTAATTTGCAGGTGGCTACAGGTCCAGTTAGCATTGCTAGCTTGAGACCTAGCACAAAAAAAGAAAGAAAGAAAGAAAGAAAGAAAGAGAGAAAGAAAGGGGGAAAAATCCTGTAAGTTGTACACCATTAGCAAGGTTTAAATAGCACCCCATTCTCCTCAGGGACCCCTACTTATCCTGTCTAAGTTGAATATCAGTCTGAAACAGTTGATCTGGAAATAATGCCTTCGACTCTCCTCCGAAGTCTCGATAAAGGTCGTGTGTGCTTGACAAAAGTCATGGCACCTCTAATTTGGAGGTATGTGTTGTGTCAGTGCGCAATCCCTGCTATCTTTCCAAACGTCGACAGTTGGGGGTTAATAATAAATCACTGTTAACAATAGCCAGATGTTTGTGAAGAGCGAAAGCAAGTGCCAAAGGTCCCAGAGTCAACAAACAATTGTTATTATGTTCTCTCTCTCTCTCTCTCTCTCTCTCTCTCTCTCTCTCTCTGTGTCTCTGTCTCACTTTTCTATTTGGACTATCATGTCCAGCTGGCTCTAGGAACCAATAATCTGATCCTGCAGTCTGAAATATTTCACACAAACATGCTTGGAAAATAAAAACTCTTATGATCTAAGAAACTTCTTACCTCAGTTGCCTTGTCTGGATTTTTCTCCTGTCCACCAGGTGGTGCTGTGTGTAAGGAGCCAATGGTCTACGAGGAACGCGTCTATTTTGGAGGCATTCTTTGTACAGGTGAAGTGTTCTCTAGGACAGGATTAGTGTTTGAGCAAGAGCTATTATTTAGTTTCTCTGAGTTGGCGGTGCAGTTTTAAAGAGAACTGTTTAATCTAAATGTTTACTTTGCCTTGTCGGTTTGATGCTGCAGCGCGGATGTCACGAGATTAAAGCATTATGGCACTCATTCATCATGAGAGACAGAGATGTCGAGTAAGGCGTCATAATCTGGGTGATAAAAATTGCTCGGAAAGAAACACACAGAAAGCTCGAGTTAAAAAAAACAAACAACAAAAACTCCCCCGAACGCTTGAATGAAGAAGTGTATGGAGCTGAACAAAAGCAAAGTATTTCTCTTTCTTCAAATAATGCTCCCCTGAGTAGTGGTGTCCAGAAAGTCTCCTTGTGAAGCAGAGACGAGACACAGACGGGTCAGCTCTCAGGCTTCCTTATAGCCCCAGACGGCTGTGTAACCCCAGAGAGCATCTGGGAAATGATTCAAAATGTCGGAACACACACCTGACACTCACAACGCTAAACCCCGACACACATTATGACTATGAGTGGTCGGCTTGATGTAACTGTAGCTTTGTCTCTTTTTTCGTTTATGTTATCCAGATTGCTTTAAAAAACTTTACTTGACATGACTGTTGAATTCTTGAATCTGATTGGTCAAAGGTGTTGACTAATTCTCTATAAAAGCAGCTCTGACAGTACCTCCAGCTGGAATCTGAATCAACGTGCTGGTTCTAATACGTTATCATTTCTATGGTAACAGCTACTTCATAGGGAGATTTAAAAAAAAGTTAAACAAAGAAAGCATGCATAATTTTTGATATGGTGAAACTTTTAGTAAGAAACTAAACAATTATATACTGAGATTATATATACTAAATTGTTATGTAACATTTATGGAAGGAGTCTCCAGTGTTAGCGCTACATAGTGCTTAGTATGTTTCTAGCTATGAAAGTTTGCGTTTTCTTATTAACTTCAAGAGAGAGAAAAACAGAGTGACTGTTTATTGCTACTATAATGTAAGTGATAACTACTTTGCCTCATACAGTAGATGCGCCACAACATTAAATGTAACTAGAAATGGATAAAAGGTATAAGATTTTGTTCATTAATCAACTCAAAATTGTAATTGTTGGAAAACTGTTGCAGTGAACGAGAGATAAATCACTTCAGGATGAGCTGTTATTGGAAATCAATCCACTCCACTCCTTTCTGGAAATTTTTTTGTATAGTAGCACACCCTAATGTATCATATTTCTTAGTTCCTGCTTCCTGAAGTTCTTCTTGTGAACAAATAAAAAAAAAAAAAAAACACTATTTGTGTGTGTTGTTCAGTGAGAAAAACTGTCAATGCACTGAGCGGCATCTCTAATTCTGTTCCAGGCCAAAGATGTTTTTGAGAAAGCCTCTATAAAATGGCAGCCTTTCAAATCCTTGCTGCTTTTCCCCTCTCTGTCACCTTAACAGAACACAGATGTGTCACGGAGTAGCATTTCCACCTCTATTTGTTTTAGCACTGATCGAGTTATTTAAAATGTTTGCAGTCATGTGTAGGACGAGGACGGTGGGGGCAAAGATGGGCTGGGAAGGTATAGCTGTGTGTGTGTGTGTGTGTGTGTGTGTGTGTGTGTGTGTGGTTTTGGACACTGCCAGTACCAGGTGGAGCCAGTGACAGAGTTATGTAAACACCTCAGGAGAAAAGGTAGACACATGCTCTGAAAATAAAGTGGGTAGATTTTACAAAAATGTTTGGTTTGGGACGTTTCCCAAAAACAGCTGGCTTGCAACCTAATTTTCGTACAGAGCAATACTTAACACCTGGACATCCTGATGGGGAATTGAAACACAATGCCGGAGTTGTTTTTAAAGGCTCGTTTTATCGTTTGTACTAGTGTGTTACTGCTGTCAAATGAAAAGTGTCTTAAAATTAATTAAAGCTTCTTATTAAATTCCTTGTTAAATGTTTACTTGGCCTCACCTTAGCGCTGTGACTCCAGAAACATGCCAGATATAAACTGCACAGTATCTTGGGCCGTGTGCGTGAATCGGTGTACACACACACACACTCACAAACACAGGAATCGAGATGCTCTCTATCTCTAAGGCACTACACAAACATCCAACTGTAACCTTCAGAGATTGAAAGAGAAAAGGCTGACGCTCGGGTGAAATCGGAGACAGCTTTAGCTGCAGCTGCCAGATTCGCTGCCCCTCTGCTGAACCCTGACCCATGACCTTGTCTGGGTCACTAGACCTTGCATGTGTTAAAGACAGCACATGTCTTGTCTTTTTCTAGAGCTTTCCTGATTTTTTTCGTCTTTGTGTAGCCTGATAGGAATAGCACTAGAGAGAGAGAGAGAGAAAGAGAGAGAAGGAAGGGATTGAGACCCGGCTGATGGTAGAAATGTCAGCGAGACATTAAACAGTGAGGGACTGTATGTGCTTTCAGCCCAACCTTTCTGTTTTCTCTGCTTGTTTTTGCCAGACTCATTTTCTCCCCTCTGTCTCTAAATGTACCATCAGCACTTCACTTTTCCTCTAGTCTCCTTTAAAGCTGTGCGTTAAACTTCTTCCGTCTATTCTGTCATCTTTAAGTGATCATAATTTATGTCTGATTGTATCTTGATTTCCTGTATAACTTTTTGGGATTATGATTATACTTCATGAAGGACCCTTGAGCTTTGGAAACAGGACTATGTATATTAAAGGTATTAACACGATTACTGTGCCATCTTTGATTTATACAACATGGAGTTGAGTCACATTGGTCACTTCCTTTGCTTCACTTCCTTTCACCCACACTGAGAGCCATTTCAGCAAAATACTCTACATACTTTGATTTGAGGCCTTTATACCCTTTTCAGTGTACGATAAAGGAACACAGATCATATTTATTTTATGTATTTGATCTTCATACCTTTTGAAATATTAGGAACATTAAGCAAACTTTTATTCATTCATTCATTTATTTGTTAATCTTCAGTAACAGCTTTATCCTGGTCTGGGAACTAGCGTGAAGTGGGAATACGGTATGAGATGGAAGTTTATCACAAGAACAATTCAACAATTTCACACCTAGGGACACTTTCGTGTAGCCAGTTCACTTACAATGTTTTTGGAGGTCGGAGGAAACCGGAAATCCTGGAGGAATCCCAAACAGTCACAAGGAGAACATGTGAAACATTCAAGAACCTAAGTTCAGGATAAAACCAGGACGATGCACCTGTGTGCCATCATATTAATTTATTATTATTATTACTACTTTTATTTACACATGGCTTTCACTCAAACTAGTTACATTCTGTAAAATCATAGTAACAGCTCTTTTATACATTTTATTAAAGTTGTATAAAATTTTATGACAGTTGATAATGTCATACAGATATTGATAACAGATATTGTTACCTCCAGCAAGGACACTATGTTTTGTTGCGGTTTGTTGGGCTGCTTGACTCTAAGAAGGATTGCGCAAAAACTACTAGCCTGATTTACATGAAGTTTGGTGGCAGGGTGTAGCATGGACTAAGGAAGACTCCATGAGCTTTCGGAGTGCATCCGCTCACTTTTGCTAACGTCATGCGACACGACATTTGGGCTTGGTGGAAAGTCTGCGCTCAAGAATGTGATAAAATTTAAAATCCAGTCCATGGCAGTAAAGTGCAATAGTGACAAAACATAGCCAATGTAGAAATATGACGACTCCAGTGAAGATATATCCAGACATACAAAGTGGTTGCAGTTGCAGATTTGCATATCATAGAAGAGTCGTCTTTTGTCCTTGGCGGAGGTCTACGCTCTCTAAGTGCCCTTCTACTTTATACTTGTTTTTAAGTTATTAAGCTTTAGATTAACTTGCTCAGCTCAAGTCATCAGTCAACTAGTCCTATAACTGTTACTACAGAATAGCAGACAGTTATAGTAGTTGATGATAATCTTCATCACTGGAACATGATTAAAAATAATAAAATCCCAGACACTCTGGATTACATCGTGGACACCATGGCTTTGCAGGACTTCACAGGTCATTTATTACTGATGTGGGGTCTTCATTTAAAAATCTATAAGCGCAACATCGGGTAAATATTAAAGGTTTCTTCAATGGGTCTCAGTGTGCTCCTGTCTGTCTTATAGATGTTTTTAAATAATAAAATAAATAATGCACACAATATATTTGCAAACTACTTTTATAATGGACTTTTACAGTACTGTGCAAAAGTCTTAGGCCTATTTTTAATTTTAGTACAAATTTTGTTATTGTTAGATTTCCAACAAACCTTACTTACCTTGCCCCCCCCAAAACAGACAATGTCTGTATGTCAGTAAAGAAAGCAACACATTAGTATTTTCAGACAAAACACATGATGAAGAATCCTGAAAAAAAGAAGCAGGTTTTGCAGTCAAAGTCTCCAGAAGAAATGAGGCAGATTCTCCAAGATGTTCAGGAAAACTTAAAGCTCATTTCCTTATAAAACTGCACACATTGTACCTGGGATTACTGTTTAAGAAAAAAAAAAGCAAAGGGTCAAAACAAGGAGTATTGACTTTGTTTAGTTTATTACTGTTTATTCACATTATAATTTTTTCTTTTAAGTAGAAAGATCTCATTTCATTATTTTTTGAAAAAAGTAGTCTTTACGTTAAGGCATTTCTTTGATTGTGCTTAAGACTTATCCTATCATTTTAATTTTCGTTTTTTAAAATTATTATTATTTAATAGTTTGATGGGGAACTGCACCATTGTACCATTACAATGAAATCTGGTGTACTTACACATATATATATTCATATTTGGAAATGTCAAAAACTTCTAAACATGTTTTAATTATATTTTTTTGCTAATTTATAAGGATGTTTTTTCAGGGACTCAGTAAACACCAATCAGTGGTGTATTTTGTTAACATTTCAACAAATGTCAGTTAACAGATGTGTTAACTCACTTTGTCACTTTGTTAAAAGGACTAGTTTTAACATTTGTTAATGTTAATTAATGCAGTTAATGAGTTAAAAACTGAACAGCTTTTATTGCCCCATAGATTAACCCATGAATTGCATTAAAATGATTCCCTCATATACGATCCGAGATTGATGTGCTGAAAATATTTCCCTCCTTGTTTTGCGTTGTCTGTCAGCTGTGTTATTGGAGGCGAAGCTACATTTACGTTGTGAGTGATTGAGATTGGATATGATTAGGAGCTGTGTTACTTACCTGGCATTAGTTATTGGCAGCGCGCTGATGCCCAGCGGGTGGTCCTGGCACGATTATGCGTTGTTAGGTTAGACACAGCCATTATGCCAGGAAGTGCACTTTAGGAGGCTACTTTGCCAAACACGTAGTCTCTAGTGAGTCTTTTTCACAGAGCAGATACAATAAATAACTGGGACAAATACACACAGCACCGAGGCACACAGTGTACCTGCAAGAGCTATTCCTGTCACTGTTTTTCTTCCCATTTAACCACATCCTCTCTTTAATTGGAAGTGATTTTTATTTCCTTTCCCTTCTACAACTGAGTACTTTGTATATTCTTTAGTAGTAGGGCCAAAGGTGCTTCAGTGCCCTTGAGTATTTCTTATTGGTGCTGTAACATCATAGAGCTAAGTGTGAGAACATGTGTGTGTGTGTGTGTGTGTGTGTGTGTGTGTGTGTGTGTGTGTGTGTGTGTGTGAGTGACTGTATGCTCTTCGAAGACAGCTAGGCTACATGACCTAGTGCAAATGAGACGCAGCCCCTACCACAAGGTAAAGCCTCCTTTCCACCCCGGGGCCGTACACAAGTGCCCCGTGTTTATTTTATTGAATGTTTATTTCATTTTTAGTCACTCAAGGCTCCAAGGAGGCGTTTGTGTACCTTGACTCCCCCCATGTAAACACAGTGCGTTTTGGCGCCCCTTTCCCCTCAGTAAAAAGTTTATATCTGTAATCTGTTAAGTCAGATATTTTAAACAACATTTCGCCATGTTTATAAATACTGCCGGGCCCCTGTAATGAATTTATGGAGATGCATTTTTTTCCCTCTCCTGCCCCCTCTCTCTACTATCACTTCAAACATTTCACGGGCTGCCCGGGAGAAAATTCAGTAAGAATGTTTAGCTCTTGTAGAAAAAAAAAGGAAGGCAATCTGTAGAGTGAAACTGTCCTGATAAAGATAACATTCAATAAGAACAAGCTGAGCCTAAACACTTCTGTTGGGAAAACGACAAGTGGTCAGATTTATCATTCCTGCAGAATGCATGTGAATCACAAGTGAGGGTCCATGATAAAAATGACCACACCGTTATAGCACGAACGGGGAAAAAAAACAAACCAGAAAAATAACTAAATAAGAGAGGGCTCATTTCTCACATCATATATCCTGCCAGTTATCTGGCTTCAGGAATCTGTTATTAAAATTCCACTCACTGACATGTTTATTACACCTAATCAAGGTTATTTTAAGAAAGAAAATAATATTTTACCCTGAAATTTACACATTCCACTTGCCATTAATTCATATTCTCATTGTTGGCTCACAGCTCCAGGTTCGATCCTGAGCTCAGGATACTGTCTGTGTGGAGTTTCTCATGTTCTCCGCATGTCCTTTTGGGTTCTCCTGTCCGATGTTCCAAGCCAACGGCTGTGCAGAATTAGAAGAAAGGAGAAGAAAAGGAAAGAGAAACACCACCAACCAAAGCCCAATCAGCCATCTGGAATACCTGTCCTGAATGCAGAAGAAAGTTCAAAGCAAGCTTGGACTCATAAGCCACCAGAGAGTCCATAAATCCCTAAAAACCAACAGAAAAAAAGATCATCACCCTCGACCTCAAGGGACAGCCACGATAACAACAACCACTTTGATATCACTCTGCACTCCCATCCACTCCCAAACGAATTCCTGCTACAGTTATTTGAATTCATTTCATTTGATTTTTTCCTAAATAAAATGAAATGAATTCAAATCCTTGCACTGTGGCACAATGAATCCCATTGTGACCAGATCTGTGTGAGCGCTTTCAGCTTTCAGTTGCACATCACTATCCAATCTCCTCTCTGCTAGTTTATAGTCAGATCAAAGACACATGCCAGCTCAAAGAGGTCCACACTTGTTTTCGGATTATACCGAGGCCGGAGTTGACCATGATGGAATAAACCTCCCAGACGCTGCTGTAGACGCCACATCCTCCGTCATTAAGCTATAAGGAGTGTCCATACGGAGCTGCACGCTCTCCAGTCCGGAATCAGTGATCTCAGCTTTTCCACAGGAGTCCTGGTGCATCCTTAATTAACGTAATAAGCAGTGTTGTACAAGTTACTGAAAATTTGTAGTTACTAATTTGTGCACCCCATCATGTAATAGTGAAGCTAATAGACAATCCTATTAGTCAGTCCTCTAGTTTCAACAAAGAGAGAACGTAAGCCTGGACGCAATGACAGATCCTGGCATTTTAAGTGGTTATATTAAATAACACACCAGTACTATTATGCTTCATATTGAAAGTAATTAGCATGATGGCTACGATTTTATAGCACAGAGTGTCAGAACCTACAAATAAACTAATATCGAATGTCTCACCTTTTTCCTCTCTCAGCTTTTGCATGGATTCCGATTTTTTGTGATGCTCTCGCAAAAGTTGTCAGTACGTGTTTGACAGAGAGGGTGAAGAAGCAATGATTTGAAACACTTCCATACAATTTCCTATTATGGTTAGAACAATTTGCAATTTCATTAGTAAAACGAACTCTCATGTTGCTTCAAATGCGCAAGGAAGTGCACAGAGACAGTCAAATTGTAGTGTGCGGTGATTGGAGGTGAGCAACCGCGCATGGGGAAGATTGCTGTCGAGAGTAGCCGCACATTTAGCTTGTCACTGGCGGGAAAAGCTGTAATTACACTCCCTTCATCCACAAGTGCTTCTCCATCATATTTAAATGAGGCGTGAATGATCTCTATCACTTCGATCCGTACATATGTATGTATGGCAAAGGTGTATAAATGTGTTTGGACGGTTTGAGACAAATAGTGCGTCTGTGCAAACTCTTATATATTATATATATATATATCTCCATTTAGTGTGAGACAAAGTTGAAACATTGATTTGCGGCTGAAATAATGGAGCTTTTTTCTTTTTTCTCAGAATGTTCACGGTAACGTCAAAGGAGAACGGTTTCAATTTCTCCGATGCATAAATACAAGTGAAGTATTGAAGCTCCTCACATAAATCTTGAATGATGAAATATTAGCCTTCCCATCACTTGTCCAGTGAGGCTTGTTTAAATAGGATGTTAAACTGCCAATAGATTTTATTTATTAATTTATTTATGTAGACAGACCATGGAAAAGAAGTAACATTTCCAGACCAACACATTGCTTTAAACAAGCTGCTTGAATTGTCTTCAGGCAGATCTTTGCTGCTTCGTCCATCCAAGAGAGTCATAAAGTAAAAGGAACTGACACCGTGGCTATAAATTTCCTCTATTTATTTGTCGGCCAAGGAAGAATATTGCATAGAACTTTGTGAGTGTGTGGAAGAAATAATAAAAAAAAAACCCCAAAAAAAAAACCAGGGGGACCCTGAAGTGAGGGGTAAAGAGACAGAGAAAGATTGGTATCTTTCTGGAGCTGCCACTGAAAATATGCCGTGTTAGGTTTCGGCTGGAACACAGTGCTTTTTTTGTCTGCGTTTTTTTTTTGTCTCTGTGGCCAGAAAACAGCTCAGAGGCTGAAGAATTCAGTGTGACTCGCTCTCTTTCCAACCTCTCTCCTCTCCCACTAATCTCTCCATATTACCTTCCAGGATAGCCGTGCTGTTTTAATATCTGTCACAGCCTTCCTGGATTTTATGAGCACGCTTCCTCCCCTTTCATTTGTCCTCTTTTTGTTTGACTAGCCTGTCTCGGTCTTTTGTATAATTCTTTGTCTGTGTTTGATAGAAGAAATAAGAGTGATTTTGGACCTGTGGTGTGTCTCTGCTCTGTCTCTCTCTCTGCATCTTCTCTATGTGTGTGTATGAGAGAGAGAGAGAGAGAGAGAGAGAGACAGAGAGAGAGGCCCATTTTGCTCAGGGAAAGTGTCAGTATCCTGCAGACAGTTGGTGTAAACATTCTGATTACAGGCCGCGCTGTGCTCTTGCTGAACACGCACCTGTGTTTCATTGGTAACGGTACAGTAACTGGTCCATCATCACAAAGGAGGAGATCTATTAGGTATAATGAGGCCTGGCGGAGAGAGACATTGATTTTTTGCTGCAGTGGTATGAAGGCTTGGGATTTGCTTTTCACTCAGTGAACGAGTCTCTCTAACAACTCACTGTTAAACTAACACTATCAGGCTAGATGAAGGTTCTTACATTTGGAGAAATTCCTCCTTGTCCTTTTGGAAAAATTGGAGGCCACAACAGCTACAGTTCTCCATAATTAGTATATTACATGGCAGGGACACCTCTTTGGCTCTTGTACAGGGTTCTCCACAGAACCTTTGAGTAAATGGGAATTGAATTTGTTGGACGAGCTGGTGTTCGATGTCATGCGTTCTTGTTTTGCCCGATTCCGTTTTTGCATCAGATTTTCACTTTCCAGTGGTATTATTTTCGTACAAAAAGATATACTACTGTATCCTTCTAATATTGGATTGCTTTTACAGCATTCATTTACACAAGGACTCGTATGATATGGTGAGCTTTTCTGTGAGGAGACGTTTATTCAGCATTTTTATTTAGCTTGAGGCTTTGTGGTTTTTCAGTAACACAACAAACTCTGCTTTTTTGACATATTAACCTCCAGAGGAAGAAAAACGGTGCTGGTGCTGGAACGACTATTTCGAGTTGCCACAACATTAGTGATAACAAGAACTAACTTGTTTCACAGATGTTCCACAACATTAAACAAATTAAACTAAACAGATTAACATGGAAGCTGTGTCATTTATTTATTTAATTAATAAGAAATTGTTAGTAATGGCAAATTTCATTGGTATAAGGGGAAAAAACACTTCAGGACTTGCTGTTACTGGAAAACAATCAAGACCAGGGAGTTAACAGAATCACACCTTCATGTTGTTGATTCATGTCTTATGCCCCATTGTGTTTTCTTCCTTACTTACGTAAATGTGTAAAGGTAAATAAAAATTTGCATGTACATAAATTTTATATATATATATTATACCAATATATACATTCCTGCTTATTATCAAACAGTGTCAAATAAGAGTTTTCCCAAACAGCCATGACCGACAGGAAGGACCATTTCCGGTGACAGATTTAGCAAGATTTAGCTAGTTTTTTGTTTTTTTTTAAACCTACAAATACGCCAGTCCTACAGTACTTTCTGACTCACTTATTTTACAAAAGCCCTTGCTTGTTTTTAGCACTGTTTTTCTTGGTTAAAAAAAAAAATCATGTTTTTTTTTTTGGTTTAAAGCCTCGCCTTGTTATTATTATAAAAGCTGAAAGGCCAGAGCAGAACTAATTCGATATGCCCTTGTTAGCGAAGACCTTCAGATTGAGTGTATGTACCTTCGAAAAGCTCCATGGAATTGTGTTCCACTCTTTAAGCTGGGCTCTTGTCATTTTGATGTTTGCTTTTATGTCCTGGACATGTTATTTTGTTATTATCGACTAAAGGGGAAAAAAAACCAAAAAAAAAAAGAAAAAAAAATAGCAAAAGCTTCCTGTCTCGAGCCACTCACAAATTGAATATTGTATTTAAAAGTCAATTTCATTGAAGAGATTACGCAAATCAGCCACTCTCCGTTTCCCGCTGGCAGCGTCCACCTTGATGCATCTCTTAATTTAGTGCGGTTTACTCTATTCATTTGCCAATACTCCACCAGAGATCTTTTCATGCTTCGTTGCTCACTTATGTCCTTTCCTTTGCATTGTTACGCCATTTTCCTTCATTCTTTCTGATCTCGCTGCTGTCAAAGTCAAACCCTAAAAGCAATTATCCCCTTGACATTTAATGCGCTCGACCAGGGTGAATTTTATTTTACCACCTTTTTAAAAAAAACGGAAAAAAAAAAACTTTAAACACAGCCATCGCTCAGGTTGCAGTTCAACTGTAACCAGGTCTCTGGGAGTGTCCCTTTTCTTCACCAGCCGTTTTAATAATGTATCGACGCTCTTTATCCTCAACTGCAAACCCTTATGTGGAGGTCAGCCAAAGATCTGCTGTGAGACGCTGAACCTAACAAAGCTGAGGCATGGAACGTTGGGGTTCCTGTGTAATAGCACTCCTGACCGGGGGAAGGCGAGACTTCTGATTGCCCAGTTTCTTTACAGCACACGTGTTTGTCATTAACACATCCTACAACAGTAGTTACAGATGTGATTAGAATAAGTTGGGGGACAGGTGGGTCCTGAAGCACGTTTGCAAGCTCTTTGTTCTGCAAAGGTTCTTGTTAAGGAGATTTTGAGGTTGGTGGGCTGAACTTTGAATTCTTTCCCATTAAAGTAACCTTCTGTATCACAATCTGAACCTTGACCTTTGATTATTTATCTTTTTCTCCTTTTGTTGTTTTTCGCATTTCATCCCTCTTTGGAACATTTTACGTGCCGTGTTCAGCCGAAGAAGTCCTCGAATGCTTCATATATATTCCGTACTGTTTTTTCTTTTCAGACGCAGCAACTCTCTCTTCACAATGCCGTGTTGTGCAGGTAACCCGATCGTATGGCTAACACCCTACAGGCTAAGCGAAACGTTAGCGAAACCAGCCACAGAATGGAGCCCTTTTAGCCATCACTTCCTTTCTTTCTACATCCTGTATAATATTATTTTTCCTCTTAAAGTTGCTGAAAGAGTGCTCATTGAACCACTCCGAACTTCAAAAACCTGCACCCTGGTGTGGGAAATGAATGGGTGTTTTGGGAAAAGAGGGAGAAATGTTTAGCGTTAACAGTCAGGTAGGATTCAAAGTGGCATCTGAAAGCAGTGTGAAGCATGACCGAGTAAGAGGGCCATGCTCACTTTCACGGCGCTGCGTTTATAGTAAGCAGCATCCGCTGAGAATCGTTTTTGCCCTTTTATGGGCAATCTCTATCCTCTACAAATATTCGCTAATGCCATGGCATCTCCTTACCTCTCATTTTTTATTTCTCTCTCTCGCTCACTCTCTTTCTGGCAGTGGGGTATAAGCAAGGGCTGACAGAGGCAGGACAGTCTGTTCAACCGTCACCTTCCTGTGATTCATCCACTTGAAATGTCCTGTAAAAGTGCCTTTTAAAGAGTGTATGTGTGTGGTTTTTTTTTTTTTTTTTAACCTATTCCTGCAAAAGGTCCATGACACGTTTTTTTTTGTGCACATAAAAAGCTCTACTCAGCATGGCAGTGTTTAGGTTGCCCATTGTCTGTTTATGCTGCATGCCATCAACACTCCATCTCAGAGTGTGTGTGTGTGTGTGTGTGTGTGTGTGTGTGTGTGTAATGGAAAGAGAGGTGTATATGGCACAATAAATACAAAAAAATGTAAAAATTACAAAAAAAAATTCAATGATCCGGTCACATGCATGTGATTTTTGCTTCGAAATGATACATCATCTCATAGCCTTGTTTCAAAAGCAGAACTAGCCAAGAATAAATACCCTAAAGGTAAGAATAAAGTGAGCACATGACTAAGCACAAAGCTTTGCAAACTTACAGCAAAGTGCTGATGGAGAAAATGTCACATTTAGAAGCTATTAATATGTACATGGTACAGTGAGAAAAGCTTTCCTTATTAAATCTCATTAATGCCATATTATGCAGTGTGTCATCAATTAAAATCAATCATCACTGTTGCAGAGCTGTAAAGATAAAGATGGCTCTGGTTTTAGCCAGGACGTACCACTTTGTTCTTGGCTACATAAATGCATTTGGCATGCTTTATGACTACGGCTCATTTGATGCCTTCTGACACAGTTTTTTTTTTTATTCATCTATAAATGCCTTTCTTTTCTGTCCCTATAATTATAATGCACAAAAACTGGCCATGGATTATCCTCATGTTAAACCCAATACAAATGACCTGGGATGGAGAAAATACAAAAAAAGTACACTTAAACATCTCAAAAACCAAACAGAGTGGACATAGCTAAAAGTGGACGTAGCTAACAAGAAATATACCTATATTCTTGATATATCTTGATTACCTATATTTCTTAATATTCTTAAGAAAGATGTTTAACCACGTCAACCTTATGTGTTGGGATTCACACAAAATTATCATTAGGTTTGTTCATACAAAGATAATTAGAGCATCCATACAACTGGTATAGGTTTCAAATATATTTGTTCATTCATTCAATTCCTAGTTGACCGTGGTAGAAAGAGTACAAAACACACTGATTTGAGTAAAAGTATTGTTACTGTAGTAATAATTAACTTGATTAAATGTAAAGGGTGAACGTAGTGATGAAGAAAAAGACTCAAGTAAGAAGAAATGCCATCTGGAGAAATACATATTACTGTTTCTTTACATGCCCACGACTTAAACAACTAAATTTTTTCTTTTTTTTTCTGTTCTTATGTTAACTAACCAAACTGTGCTGAAGTGAACCATCTTGATTATCAACAAAATATGAGGAAAGCTAATGTCAACTGGCTAGCTAACTTGGCATTTCAGTAGCTTTCTAGGTTTGTTAGCTAGCTAGCTAACCGTTAATTCATACATGTTACTAGCTACATAGTTAGACATCTATCATAGATTCCTCTGAGCATTACCCATAGGCTGTAGCAGCACTTCAGAAAATAACTATATCTAGTTAGTTAGTATAGCTCACTCAGCTAATGGCCAGCTAATGGTTTATATGTACGTTTCTACAGGGTACAAGCTGAGCTGTGAAAAACTGATATCTTCCTAGATTTTGGCTTCAGAACTTCATCACACTAAATTGAGCCAGGGAAGCTCATCTTGTCTCCACTGTTTCAGACATCGCTGCTGCTGACTAAAGAGTTTGGTGTCTGAAATGTAAATTTGGTGTGTGTGTGTGTGTGTGTGTGTGTGTGTGTGTGTTTGTGTGTGTGTGTGATCAAAAATAAATGTAGCTTAGTTGAATATTTAATTGTAGAAAAACTCAAATAAAAGTAGTATGATTTAATTATACTGAAAAATGAAAAGTACTGTTAGAGTGAACCATGTACCCAAGCACTGGAATGAGTACATGTAGTTCATTACTTTCCACCCCTGGCAGTTGGGCAAATGGGAAAAAAGTATTTTATTTAAACCAAGTTAAGCTTTATAATGATTACTTGCACGATGTAATTGAAAAACAAAACAAATCAATTGTTGATGATATGAGTGCATGTATTCACTTTCATATAAGGTCAGGTAACAAATAAGTCCCCTAAAATAACACTTTCGTACAGTAAGGAAGTAAGTAAGTATGTATAGTCACTTATGCACTTTCCACATGGAAACGTCCAAGCGACAGCCACCACTTTAGTTGCATTTTGCTGTCAAACAAATAAAGACCAGTACATTACACTAAACACAGTCCTAACCTGTGTTTTGCCGGTGGCTTTCACGCAGGTCTGTGCGAGTGTATGTGGCTTTGATTAGACACACCCGGTGAGGCCCCTGCTCGGCCATTTCATCTAGGCAGGAATTTCTCAGTTTCAGAGGGGCCTCTGAGAAAAATCTCAGCGCAAACAAACAAAATATCAACTTACGCCTGCCGTGCAATTCGCCTCTCCAATCTGGGGATGCTCGAGCAGTGCAGTGTTTATTGTTTTAACGTAAACCTCACTGTTGCCATCACTCACAACCTAATTAGATTTTACCTTCCTTGTTTTGCTTTGGCCTCCCTTCCTCTTCTCTGGCTTTTTTATCCTTCTGTGTTTTTCAGAGCCATATGAAGCGCAGTGCTGTATGTTTTGAGCCTGCATGGGGAATTCATGATGCGATTCTCAGATGGAAATGACACCTAAAGTACAAGAAAGGCATACTTTTGGAGCAGACATGCTGTTGTAGGCACTTAAAAAATGAAATTGCACTTTGGATCTGCCAGTTGAGAACTTTAAATATTAGGAAGGAAATGTTGATATGTTTTGGTGGAGTGCCTTATCTGCGAACCTTTGGGAGCTCTTTTTTAAAAGACGCACACACTGTGACAGTGTTCTCTTAAAGTGTAAAGCATGTGGTTTTCCTCCAGGGATGGCGTAGGCGCCTCAGTGTGGTGAGATTTGCCCCAGTGTGGCCCAGCCAAGGCAGGTATCAACCACTCTCCCCTGGCATCGCCAACAGGCAGTGGCACACCTTAGAGGGCTGTCACCTTTTCCGAGGGGGATGTGAAGCACCTCTGCTTTTCCGCCTCTCCAGGGCATGTGTTGTGTCACCAGGGGGAACCCTTCTGGTTCCCAAATGAAAGGCTCCTTCGTCTCAACGTCTGCCTTTTAAACAGGGATTTTGGCATCTCTTGACTGATGACTGGTTGCACTTGATTGTCAAGGGAAATTTTATGATCTCATTTGTTGTGTTGTCTTTCATCAATTTTCCAGCCCAGACACACACACATTGGTGTGAAATGTTGGAGAAAAGACTTCAGAGATGCTTTGCTACTTTATACCACCTTTGTTTCCCCATGCATAAATAGGCTGACTTGAAAACTCTTTTTTTTTTTTTAGAAGTTTCTTCACCCTCAAGGGCCTGTGTATGATTTTACTTGCACCTGTGAAACAGTATTCATTTATATACATACACTATAGTACATCATTCACCAGGGAAAAAGTTACCGTGTTATCCTCTGTATACAAACTACAGTAAAAAAAAGGGCAAATGAGGACTACAGAGCACATAAGTATCAAGTAAGAGTTGATATTGAGGTTACCAAACACTTACCAATAAGTTATTTTACTACATCACTAGTAATGATTCACAGCGTCACAAAGTTACATAGCTGTAATGTGACTAGTACATATTCACAAGGTCATGAAGCTATGTATCTATAACATGACTAGTACCAATTCACAGCATTACAAAGCTACGTAGCAATAATGTGACTATTAACAATTTACACTTCAACAATTACATAGCTATAACTTAAGTTGTGCAGAGTCACAAAGCCATGTAGATATACTGATTTACAGTGTCAGCAATTTAACTAAAATGTGACTAGTACTGATTCACAATGACATAATGTTACATAGTTCTAATGTGGCTCATAGCTTCTTGAAGTTACGTAGCTATAATGAGTCAAATTGTCACAAATTACGTAGCTAAAACGTGACTACTAACAATTCACAACATCACAAGTTTACATAACTATAATGTGACCAGTACCAATTTATGTAGCTATAATGTAACTAGTATCATAGTACCATAGCTATAAGTTGACTAGTACTGATTTACACCACCACAACGGTACGTAGCTATAAATTAACTAGTACTAATTCCCAATGTCATGAATTTACATAACTGTAAAATGACTAGTAAGTGACTAGTATTGATTGAAATGTTCAAAAAGTTATGTACCGTAGCTATCATGCCAAAGATACATTGCTATGATAAACCCAGGATTATTATTATTATTATTATTATTATTATTATTATTATTTTACTTTCTACTTGTCACAATGGCTATGTTGGCACATGGCTACGATGATGCTTTGGTAATCAGGAAGTGTTGTAGCTATGTAATAACAACGTAATTTGGTTAGCTGGGTAGCGCGTGCATGATTTTCATTATGTTGGGTTTCTGTTACGTTTTTCACTATGTTTTGGAAGTTCTAAAAGTAGAGGCCTTGTCAGGAGGCTCACTGACCTAACCCTGTCACCCATAAAGTCCTCTTATGGTATTGTATACACAAGCAATGGCACGTTGTTTTCTTTCGTGGCCTTAATTCCTTACATGGAGACAAACAGAGAGTGCAGCCAGCATAATGTATTGTAGGGGCACTTTTGCGTTTCATGGCAGACAGAGTAAACCTGGGCAAGTAAACAGAGGTTAGAGCTTCCACATCAAAAGCCTGGGATGTTTTGGATTGGATGTCACTCCTCGTTTAAACACGGCACGTCCGTGTTTAGAAATGAAAAACTAACGTGAAAACAAAAGCAGGAAACCTAAAATGCAGTGGTCCAGTGCGCATCTTTTGCACTTCAAAGTGTACTTGTTATTGACAAGCCAAGCATTCAGCACTTCTTTCTCTTCCTTACTGTCCATAGTCTCACTGGCGTTCTTTTGGTTGCTCCAGAGCACACACCCAATATACACCATTTGATAGGGGATAGAAAATGGATCCTTTTTTTTCACTCCCCTCCCTCCCTCCCTCCTTCGTGCCCCCTGAGCTCCCCCCATAGCGTTCGAGAAGAATGTTTGGAGGCCCTGTTCATATTTTGTTTGCACAATGCATTCCTGAAGACTCTTTATTTATGTCAATCTTTCTTTTGATCAGAGTTCGGTTACCCAACTTTGTTCCCCGTGAGTGAAAGAAGCCACCTGTGAGGCAGCAGCCAGCGGTCCGGAATTTCTTGGGAAAGTTTACCGTCAATTAATATGACAAAATTATTTCTTCACATGGTAAACTACTTATGTAAGGCGATCCTGACCAGTGCCTGATTCCTTGACATCTGGGTTGGATATTTTAGACAGATGGCTCTACCTGCTCTGGGAGTCTCTTTTCATCCCCCCACTGCTATTCACTCAGCCTTTCTTTTTTGTGGGTGAGAGGTAGGGGTTACGGTTGGATGCTTGGGAGAGTAATACCACGGCTGGGGAAGTGTGTGGGGGTTGTTTTTTCACCTTTTACTGTTTAGCGGTGGCTGTGTGCACGGCTTCATGTGTACATAATGTGTACACTACGGTAAAAGCAAACTGCCCTAGCATTTTCACTCGCACTCTCATATGAAATTTAACACTAAATGTTAAATGTAAACCTGACTTGAGCGTGATTGCCTTTTCAGAAAAGTTTCTAGTCTGCTGTTAAAAGGGGCAAAAAAGCAATTTCATCAACTTTTTCAAATAGCTTTAGTATCTTGAGAGGCGGGTTTCTTTGCTTTTGCCTTTTTTTGACAGAATTTTTTTCATTTTTATCTTTTTTTTTATAGAAACCCCCATCTCCAAGCTGATTAACCTCTCTAATCAAGAGACGTCTCTTTTCCCCTCTCACTGGTCAGGCGTTTTCGTTAGTGATTATCAGAGTTTTTGAGCACACTTTTAAATAGCTCAGCCAACTAGGGCCTGTCCTGCTATCAGTGCCTGGACTGAGACGCTAGCCGTGGACACGTTCTCATCCATTCCTCCTTCTCTCCCTCCCTCCGTCCCTCCACTATCCCAGAACCCCCTCAGGAGTGGCACACTCGCGAGCGCTCCATATCCAAATAATTAATCCAAAGCAATTACTCACTGCCTTCATCCATCTCTCAGACTGCTAACAAAACATTTCTACATATGTCCTCATCTGTTAACTTTAATTATGCCTGGCTACAATTTATCAGTCCTACATTAATGAAATAGGCTCTTTTTCCCCTAGTTTTCTTCTCCTTTTTTTGAACTAGAGAAAAATAATAAGTTAAAAAAAAAGTCCCCAACAGTGAGGAGTCTGACAGAGAGAGACAGCAAGCGTGGTGAGATATTGTATTTTCTTCTCCTGGCTTTGTTCTAATCAGGGAGCAGAGTTACCTTAACAAATTTTCTTTCAGCAGAATGTAAAATAATAATAATAAAAAAAAAACAAGCACACGACTCTTCATTTTCTTCCACGATTTAAAGAACCTGTTTCACAATGCTTCCTGTTTCCTCACCTGGAACTTGCAGATAATGTGAACGCTTAATGTTAATTGAATTCCTGCCATTCACCACAATGAACAATGAGCTTTTGTTGCATCGTATTGTTTGTTGCGCAATGCTAGGCGCTAAGTTGAGATGTATTTATTATGCAGAATATAGTAATTGAATAGAGCACCGGCTGAAAGAAATAGCTTTTTGTATGAGTTGTGGAATTGCTACCTTCTGTCAAGACCAACCATACAGCAAGCAGCCATGTTCACCTTCTTGCATGTATTATTTGTCTGTATATGTATTTAGATTTAAATCCAATGTGTGGCTCTTACAGTTCCTCAACCTCTGCTACATCACTCCAGTTCATAACTGGTCATTTTTTTGTCATCCCACTCAAGCAGTTATTATTTCATTTGTACCTGTCCGTGATTTTTCTAACAATTTGAGTTGCTTCTGTTTCCCAAAGCATAAACAAACTTGTACCCTAATTTGAGCCACTGTGACCTGCATTAAGCCTAATAAGGATGCTGTATGTAAGTCCATCGTGCAGTGATGCCCACTAGTTTCATATTTGACTGCTCGCTCACCCCTGCATAAAAACTTTTTTTGTTGCAAGTCCTTATGGAGACTTTCAGCTACATTCGCATTTACATGCCTTGTTGTTTAATTCCGTTTTTTTGCTCAGATCTTGACAGTTCACATTCACATTTACAAGTGACTTGTATCTAACTGTAATGTGAACGCATCTGTCCTCTTAAACAGCACACGTGCACATTGATACGTTTTTGCACGAGTCATCTGTGTCATCAATGACAAAAAATTTGTGAGACAACTCATGGTATGAAAACCGACAAAACAGACGTGCTAGTAGCTAATGCATGCATTGCATTTTACTCTGCAGGACGGCAAACTGTTTGTCAGCTGTACATGATCAGGTCGAGATGGCAAAAAAAAAAAAGCCAGATGGCCAGCTTTTGCTGTTTTCGCAGCCATTGCTGGCACTGCTGCACCAAGAGATGTCTGGGTACGAGAAATGAACCGCAACAAATAAAAAACATCAGATCTGTGTCATATTAAGAAAAAAAAAATCAGATTTAAGTCACTTCAGCCTGGTAATATGATCATAGCGTTAGTCTCAACAGGATGCCCTGTGAAGCTTCATGGCATGCTTTTTATAATAAATGGATAATGAAGCTCCTATTCACATCTGTATTTGTATCCATTTGAAACACATGACCAGTTTATATTGAATAATGTCTTCATATTTGATTACATTCCCAATGCATACTTCTTTAAGCATGGATAACAACAAACATTCGCTTATACACCCCTGCTTGCTCCAGCGTATTCCAGCATTCCGAATAGTCCAACCAGGAATGCAGCAGGAAAGGGAAGATTCCTGCACTGGATTGTGTTAGTGGACTGGACATTGCAAGGTGCTAGTGCTCCACAAGGGCTCATCCTTGCCTCCATGAAGGGCAGCCTGGAAGCAATTTGGCAGTGTAAATTGTTGCCACACATGGGGCCGGTTGCTGGCAGGGTCAGAAGCCCCCCATGTCATACCCTGTCATTTCAAATTAAGCTATGCAAAGCGAGGTGGCCACTTAATTTCCTTGTAAGTCGCACTGCGGGGCCCCTGGGGCATAATGAGCAGGAAGTTATAATTGGGCAGAGCTGTTGATTGCGATAATTGCTACTGTCTGCATAAGGTAGCTGGACCTACCCAGAACAGCCTGTTACCCAGACCTGACAGCACAGCGAACACAGCAAGCCCATGACATAAGGACGAACGGGTGGGTGGGGGGTATGGAAGCGCATGAAGGCGGATTGGGGGGATCTGCATAAATAATAGCAGTGGGGGATTTCGGTTGAGCGCAGTGGTCCACTCTAATCCATATTTTCTTGTTCGAACAACAATGCACTTAGTCCTTCCCTGCTGACCTGCTGACCATCCCTGCCCACTTGTTGACCTTAATTCCATGCTTTGTCTGGGAGGAAACTCACCACGGTTCTTTCTCTTTGTTCTCGTCTAAGAGTGAGGAACGGGTCATTACTGCGGTCAAGACCTCTGACGTAACTCATGTCTCTTCCATGCTGAGCAGAAAGACTGCTTTGAGTCTTGGAGCCAGGAAAACTACATAAACAAAAGAAACTCCAAAACCCTTCTCTTGGCTAGTCATTCTGTCAGTTCTCCGACTCAGTTTGGTTGTACGTGTAATTACAGCCATAATTAGGAAAACAGCATTGGGGTTGATGAAGTGCTGGGCTCCTCTCGCTCGCGACACGCTTCCTCTCTGGCGTTTGCTGAGACGCGGCAATCTGAACAAAACTCTCATTATTTCTCTTTACTAGTAAACATTGTTAGTCATTCTAGGTCATTAGACTTGAAAGCCAAAGGGACAG
>JAQQZX010000016.1:12768659-12784399 GCA_030068355.1 Notoglanidium maculatum | reverse complement strand
ATGCTGATTGCATGTTAATGATAACTGATCAGACATTATTTGATTATGTGGGTTAACTGTTTGCAATGTATTACACAGGATTTAAACACATTTCATGTCCTGAGGGGTATCACAGGTTTTAATTATTGGTCAACCTTCCATAGTTTGACTGCAAATACAATATAACCAGTGGTGGAAAGAGTGCAAAACAGACTGACTGAGGAAAAGTACTGCTACTGTGATAATAATCCATTTGAGTAAAATATGTTATCGAGAGAATTACTCAAGAAAGAAGGAATAAGTTATCTTGTGAAAAACTACTTGGGTAATTATGTTATTATTATCTTTGAATGTGTATTCAAATGATACAACTAATTGGAAAAAGTTCTATATCTGAACAATTTTGTTCACAAAATGAATTATGCTGATTAGTTATGAACACCACCTGCATTATCGACAGCATATAAAGATATGTAACATTACCTAGCTAGCTCATGTTCATGTTTCGAGCTTACAGCTTGCTGGAAAGTAGATTCGCCATCTGTAAACATTTATAAATCAGGAAGCAAAATTTGTAAACAGGGTCAGGCAGAAAATCAGGTAATCAGCCAAAAAAAAAAATAGCGTGAACAAATCCAAGATCAAAAACCAGAATAGCGAGACACAATATGCAAGCCTTGGTAAGTCAGTTGGTAAATGTCTACTGACCGTTATTTTGCAAAGATTCTTGGTGAGAGTCTGAGTATGTTTAGGGTGTGTGAGATTGGGAACAGGTGTGATTGGTTAGAATTCAGGTGAGTGTGAACGTGTTGGTGAAGTGTTGTGATGGGGATTGTAGTCCATGGCAGCCATGTTTGTAGGCCACAATGTGTTTTGGGAAGTGGTGTTTCGGGTTTAACTGCTTTATTCTGATTGGGTCTTGAAATCAAATCATTTCAAATAAGCACATCCTGTATTTTAATTGGCTTACAGTCTTCTAGGTTTAAACATATATTTTAATTCTGTAATGGTGATCAAAAATAAGTATAGCAAATTTGAATATTTTATTTTTTGAAATAACTGAAGTACAAATAACTGATTTATTTATCCTAAAAAAAAGTACTGTTACATTGACCCATGTTATTTGCGTACGTTGTGACTCTCCACTCTTGAATATAAATTAGTAGCACTAAAAATCAAACTACCAGTGCGTAGTATTAACACTCAGTTGCAGTAATGTGGCTCACAATTAAATAGCTATAATCGAATGCTCACGGTAAAAAAAAGCTTCAAACTAGCACAACAGCCCCACTCATTCATCACCATTTGTTTTCCTCCATTGCTTCCTCCAATTGATTGACTAGTGCACTGTTGGGGTAAAGGCTACGAATGACTTTGCGTACATGTTACGGATTATAAATTATGCTACAGGCTAATCCCCCATAGGAAAACTCTACCTCTTCATTCAGCTCTATTATGCAGTAATGGATGTCTGATTTGAGCATTAGACACTCTGCCCGTCAGGCTGAAGGTGATATAGTGCTTTGCCGCAGGTGGGGGGGAGAAGTCTCCGGCCATAACTCAGCTGCAATTTGATCAACGGTATATAAATCTTGCTTCCTGTAAGATGTGCTCCAGCCCCTCAGCCTGTCTATGCTTGTCTACTAGACACAGGTAGAAGAGGAAAGCGAACACCGTGTCCTTCCTCGATCTCAAACTTCCTGATACTGTTTGATGTATGGATATTGTATGGTTACTGTCACTGCTGTGAATTGTATAGTCCTATCCAGATTGCCCCAGGGAGGAGGGTCAGGGCTGGAGAAAGCACTCAGGTGTACAGTGAAATTTCATATTCATTTTGATCTATTGTAAAACTGCTGCATTTATGTTAATGGTATGTAGCATTAATAGATTAAAAAAAAAAAATTTCTATGCAACTACTATCACACTGAGCAGCGCACAGTGTTTGTGGGAGCAAGACCTTTTAAGTGGGGTCATCTTTTTCTCTTCACACTGAAATAATGTAAATCAAGCTATTTGATGGAGCATTGCTGTGTAAAAACGCCTCACAAAGCTGTTTTCAAGATGAGAAAAAACATCATTATTTGTGTACTGCAGTTTTATAGCCTAGGCAGACCAAGGACAATCTCCCTGACCTCGAAAAGACAACATATCCTGTTTTGTTCTCCTTCATTTGAATGATGAACATGAATTTTTAAATAGCTTGATGAAAAAAAAGTTTACTTAAGAAATCAATCCAAGCTTCTTAATGCTTGGATTATAATAAGACCTTCTTTCAAGTCATTTGATTTTTGCTCAAGTTTGTTCAGAAATGTTTATGGAAAAAATCCAATTGTGTGATGTAAGATAAAGGAAACTCATTTCATAATAAAAAAATGCTATTAGGCGACAGTGAATCAAGACTCATCCAAGAAAGCCACAAAGCCTGATGTATGCATGGTGTCAGAGGCCTCATATACTAACACTGATGGGCTGAAGTACAGTTTCAAAGGTATAATCAATATTAACAATGCTCTGGCCTGTATTTTTTATTCAGTCAATGTGATACACTATTATTTTCTTAACATTATATACACATTTTCCAATTACTTTTGGAATTTTATTACTGCTCACCATATACTGTGGATTACATTCCTTTTGTCCAACTCAAAGAAAGTCTTACTTTTAAACTGACAAGCCAGTTCAGATCACCAGTCTCCACCGGCAGGCAGCATTTGACCTGATGATCCTGGATAGGTTTTATTATTTACTCTCAAACGTCTGTATCTCTAAAAATAAATGATGTTTTTCCATTTATATTTATGTATCAGCAAACATTTTTTATTGCTTATTTTACTTCATTTATTAAAAGCCACTTTTGTCCATGTATCATATTTAATAAGAAAATAACCCTCTTACAATTGACTAAAATGGCACACATTGCATTTCATAAATAAAAGCAGCATGATGGTGCAGCAGGTTGTGTTTTCTGCCTCACAACTCCAGGGTCCCTGGTTGGATTCTAATTTAAAGTGCCTATCCTTTTTCTCATGGGGTTTACATGGGGTTCCCTCCAGATTCTGGAGGTTCAGTGTGTATGGTGATCTGTAATGCACTGGCATCTAGGACAAATTTATGATGATACAAATTGTAAATAAAAAAATGAATGGCAAATAATCTCATAGTTTTCTAGCTGTAGCTGCATTATTTAGATAGCAGGAATACATGTGACATCACCATAGTAACACAGCTGTAGTGCCGTGGCATGAAAAAACAGAACGAAAATGAGAAAGAGCTTTTGTACAATTGACTTTACAAACAGGTTCGACAAGAAATCAGAGATATCTTTTTACAAACTGCTAAAAGCTAAAGAAATAGAAACAAATGGATGTAGTTGTTTTGTGTTTAAGCTGACTACAGACTTCAGAAATGTTCATAATTGTTAAGAAAAAGCTTGTTATTAACTTTTTCATCTTTAACAAAATGAATATATTAGTTCACAATTTAGGCTATTATATTTCACTCCAACCTTTACACATATTTGTAAATTATTATTGTTGGTTATTATGAAAATGAAAGAAAAGTATATTTTTTTATAATTTACCAAAAGGAATATTTAAGTTGATAAAGAATAGGAAAATAAAGGTATTTTCTTTGGTGATAAAATTTTCTTTCAATTTTATTCTATTATTATTTATTTATTTAAAAAAAAAATATATCATGGCAAAATCCAATCATGAATCCAATATTGTGAACCAAATCGAATCGAATCAGGAATCATTACATACCTAGTGGCATCTCATCCAGTGTGTAATTCCACCTCATGCCCAGTATTTCCATGATAGGCTCCAGATTCACAACCACACTGAACAGGAAAAGTGCTTACTTAACATGAATGAATGATGTTTACAAAATGGGCTTAGAATGCTTATTTTTGTTTTACAATAATCTAATAATAAGAAATCTTAGATAAATCTGCCTATGTTTAACTTATTTGCTAAGATATAATTTTTTTGCACCGTGACTGTAAATATGACTGAATTCTGGCAATAGAAGAAGTTTTGGAGGCTTACAGTCTTCCACATGAAGAAGAGCCATAACACAGATCGTCTCCATTCCTAATCACCTCATATGTTTCCTTAATGACGCATGTAGGAGCAATCCCCAGTTTCCCAAGCAGCTGAACTCCGCCAACACTAGCTTGTGCATGACATTTAAAGTCAGTTGCAAATCGAAGTCTGCAATTGGTTTCCCTCTGTTTCCCCCAATAAGGAGGCGACTGTGCATGCCTCCAAACCCTGAAATTAATTGCTTTTCAGTTGTGTGCATGATATCTTCTTTAAGCAGCTCTACACGCTGTAATCAATCAGAAGGCAAATTGACTTTGAAAGGCATGATTATGTTGTTCTGAGTGCACAGATTTTTGGTTTTGAGGTGCCAGTGTGAATTAATGCTTAGTTTTTCCCAGTTTCTTTATTTACTCAGTTTGTTTTGATTCATTTGTTTAAAAGAGAATTTCAGAGTCATGTGCTATTTTGTGTTTGACTTGCCAGGCAAATCTAATTAAATGTACTGGTCACATCAACATCAGATTTTAAAATAAACTGATTATATGTCTTTGCTTAAAGTGAAGTAATAAACATTTAACAGAATCGTGGTAGAAGGTTTAAGCTTTACCCATGTGGCACAAAATCACATCATGTCACATCCCTGGAAAGCTCCCTGTGTCCTAATATACTGCATATGTCAATCTTTGCATAATATGTTGATATAATATGATATATCAATTTTTTGTAAAAGATTTATATGCTCATTCCCTTTATAAACCTTGTAAAGCCCACTACAATGGAACCACATTGTGTTTTTAAAACACTGTGGGGTTTTTCCATCTGTAAATAATGCATGGTATTTTTCTGATTCAACGCACTGTAAAAAATAATTTCTTGTTTTAACTTAAAGTTAGTATCTTGGTTGCCTTATAATTTTGAATCCATTAAAGTTCATAGTAAGTTAGCACAATAAAAAATAAAAGAAGCATAATTGACCACGGTCAGTTGTAGTGATACTAGCCAATCACAGGTGTCCGTGAACTCATGTATGTGGAAGAAGGGAGATAGCGCTTTCCTCTGTGTGTGAAGCAGCATGAGAAGCATAATGAAAAGAGGAAGCACATGTTACTCTTCTCCCTCCCTGATTGAGAGCGGTCTCATCCATGAGAACTTGTAGTACCTAGATGAATCTGACTAGTAGTCATTTGTACATTGTTAACACCAGTTCAAGCTGTATAACACAACAGGAGATACGAAATATTTTCAACCAATCCATGACTACCCTGATCAACATGTGTTCCCCATCCAGACACTGAAAAGGGCTTGATAATTTCAGCTATATATTAACTTCACATTCACGCTGCAGCTGAGGTGTTCACCCACAAATACACCACTGTTTATTTGCTTAAATTAAAACGGGACTAGATGTTTAACCCAAATAGTTCCCAACTCTTAAGCCCTCCCATCTTTGCATTGCTATTATTATTGTGACCTTAATAAGGGCCAGATGGCTAATATTAGATGCAATCTGGTGAAATAGTAGTGTTTATGTCATTCTGTGTTCCTAGGCAGTTGTTTCCAATTACAGTGTTTAAAAGTTTTAATTGAATTAAATAGGTGATCTCAACATGTGATGGGATGGTGCAGAAAAACAAGACAAGCCGGACCATATGTTCCATAGCATTGTACACAACATGAAGCTTAAGCTCATGAATATGTGAATTAAACATCATAAACATATACGTTGACACATATGCGATATGGAATCAGACTGAAAGGAGATGGCAAATTCACAGTCTAACAGTAACAACTCAATATCATGGCAGACATGTTATATGTCATATGTTATATGTCACATTTTCAAAGGAGATGACATTGGATGATGCACAGCAGTGCATAATTTAAATTTAGCTAAAGGAATGGAATTCAACAGTCTGAGATCACTAGTGGACATCCTTCTATTTTGCATTCTTTTTAAATTTAAATTTCAACTTTGAGTGAAAAGTAGAACTTTGGAAATATTTACATGACTTGATTTGGTGCACTCGATCTGGCATGGACTACACAAGTTTGTGCAAAAACTTATGATCTATTTTAGATCAAATCCATCAGACTGTTCTCTGAACACATGCTTCAATAGAGCAGATTAAACATGAGGAAAATATGCCCTTTTGTACAAAGTAGTTAACATGGGCAATATCACAAATTTGCTTACATTACAAAATCTTTAATATTCGATAGGTCAAGAAATTGAACATACACTTCATTACATTACCTTATCTTTTGATTTTTGCCTGGTGTGGTATGTTTGCTGGGCTACCCTGTTAAAATATATTTTAGCATATTTCAAGGAACATATTGAACATAGTTTTTTTGAGATATACTTATCTGTATAAGGAATAAAACATAATGGTGCATGCTGTTACAGCAAAATAATAAAAGAGCGGTGAAATACAGTTAACACCCCTATTATCCTTTTATCATGCATCCTGAAGTGTTTCATTACTTGCAGTTAATTGTTTTATTTATTAAAGAAATAAATGTTGCACTTTTTATCCATTTATACTTACATTTCCTCAAAACAAGTCATAAACACTTGAAAAAGTAAGCGATAAAAGTGACTAGCCTTTTTTCTCTCTATTAGTTAATAAATACAGCTTGTCATGTTACATAGGAATCAAAAAACACAAACTCCTTTGTCCTGAAGACTCTCCCATGGTGGAAAACCTAAAGGAACTGCTTTACCTTGGAGCTTTGACTAACTGTCTTCTTTTTTAAATGATAAAATTTGATGAACATTTCTCTACAGAAAACTTCACCTGAGCAACGTTTATATAATTTTCTTTGTTAAATAGCAACTTCTTTTTTTAAATTGTGAGCATCCTCCATACAAGTCCATGTAATCAAGTTATATAAATGATACTGTATTAGTAAAAGCATATTAATATAAAGCTGTGATTCGCGTTGTAGCCATTTTAGAAAATGAATTAACATTCTGACCAATCAGATCGGTCTGGTATAAATGTGGGTAACACAATATTATTAACTTACCAATGTGAGTGCTCATATACATGCATACGATATACTCTGAATTTTATCACTTAAATTTTCTGTAAAACAAACAACTGATTTTTCTTCTATGACTAAATATTGGAAACTGATCTACTCATATTCACCAAAATGGTTTATGACTACTGTCATGTATTGTAAGTAATGTTCATCTACTGGAGGGACATATACACAAATCCTAGCACACATGAATACTTGGAAGCAGTCTAAAACCTTTTATAAAGTTTTTATCCCACTATTTAGCATACATAATGTAAAGAAATTAACCTTTGAAAATGTTTCTAATTGTAATTTCCTGGTTTCTTTTGTAGTTTGTACAGTCTTTGTAATAGAGTATGAACTATGGTGTTGTCTTCTGCTTATTTGCACAATAAAGGATTTTACAGTAAATGCAGTGGTAGGGGGAAACAGAGGGCCTCTGACTGATGTAGGGCCGAGTTCAGTGTTTTGTGCCGACACAAGCTGTGTGGATATTGAAAGGAAACTTTGTTGGGAATGTTCATCCTTGTTTGCTTTAGGCTTCACACAGAAAGCGAGAAATTCACAGTGAGTTGCCAGCTGCTGCAGTGGATAGTGGAATGCAGTATCAGGTACAGATTTGAACTGGATGGTTTTCAGTTTTCAAAATAGTACGTATAAACAAATATTGTTTATATAATAGCCGAAGGTTTCAGCAATTTAATCTGCATTCCAAATGCATGACTTCTGTGAGTACAATACCATAAAAAAGCATATGCTTTTGCATATGCATATGCTGCAGAATATTGTGCAACAATTTGCTTGCACTGTTAACTTCAATACGGGTGACTTAACGCTTTAATGCCATCAGTATTATAATGTTCCCCACAAACCTCACACAGCCATAACATGTTTGGAAGCTGTTTATAGAGACAGGCACAATGCGGAAGACAGATGTGGAAAACTCGCACCCACCAGACAAGGGCCTCCTTCAGCTCACGTCTGTGCAAGTTCTCAAAACGTAGGGCTTGGTTCACAGAGCTAACTTCCGGAATTACCTCAAACAGAAGCAACGTATGGGCCGCCACTTTCATGATCAGTGTCCTTTCTTTCCCTTCTTTTGCTGCTCTCATGTCTCTCATGCCATCTTCTTCATTTGCTCTTTTATTTGTCCATTTCTCCATCAGATAGCTGCAAAAATACCTTTGTATCTGATCTTGTCACATTTAGTCCCCCCCCTGCTCTCTGCCTACTGTTTTTTTTTTTTGTCACATAGGCACAACCTCACCTATGCAAACCACATGTGTTTAGGGCACACGACTGAGTGCTGCTGCACATTTGTGTCTAAAACGGAAAAAGAAGTTGCGGGGGAAAAAGGGAGAAGAGAGAGAATGTCAGCACAAAGGGAGTTGCTAAAGCAACCAGGCTCCCTTTGCTTTCCCTAACTTCCATCTCTCTCCACTATGCCCTCCCACAGCATAGCGAGAGAGAAAGAGAGAGAGAGAGATGGGAGGGTGCAAGGGCATTCAGGAAGGGCACGGGGCAAGACTGTGAAAGTCAAAGTGTTGCTATGCCCTGCTCAAGCATGAAAAGTGTTGATCCAGACCTAAGAGCATGGAGCGGGGAAGAGTGCGGAGGGGTTGAGGGTGCGTTATCTGGCCAAATGTATGCAGCTGTATTTACTGCCTCTGTTTGTTGTTCCCTTGGAAGCTCCAGGATGGGAATTTTCTGTGTCACTGCCTCAAAGGATTTTAGCCAGGGGGAGGCTTTTGTTGATCCTGTGTTGTTGTAAAAAGGGGAATAAGATTTAAGCATTAGCCATGTCAGACAGGATTTAACACTTCAGTCCCCGGACCGCTCGCCATTTAAGCGTTCTTCTCCCCCTGTGCTCAGCCTGCCCATCAGCTCATGAGTTTGGAGAAGGAGACCTGCTCTGTCTTTCTCTGTAGTCCCCACCATCACTGGGCCCCTGCTTAAGTACAGCATCCATCCATCAGAAAAAATAAGGTTCAGGCTACGTGATTTTCCTTCATGCTTCCCAGAGCACACCAATTTTCAATTACGCTGTCTCCGGTCCACCTTACACTTTTGGCCGTTGCTATCTGACAGCTCCTGACCATTTGTTTGTGGCCTCTGGCCAAACCAATTCCAGCCACATTCTGTTTCTTTGACCAACTGAGAGATAGTTGGTTGTTTTCCATTAGACCATAAGTTATCACCAGTCAGATGGAGAAGTCTAACATGGGCAGACAGCTGGCTTTCACAGTGTACCAGGATAAACAGCTGTACAGTGCTTATCACACATGTATGTGACTTCCCCATCAAAAGTGAGGACTCCTGGTTTGTTTGGAAGTTTTATAAGTTCCTGTGTGCACCGCTTCTCTCGTTTTTCTTCATTGTGAGATGAGATATGAATAAAGAAAGGCTTTCAGGTGGGAGTTCTTCTCAGGGTCTCTTGTTTTCCACACTTCCAATGACTATGCTCATGCTATGTGTGATGGAGAACTGGCACTGTGGTGTTAAGGTGCCAGGTTAAGGCTTGATTAGGGGCTGGGTTTATTACTACACATTGCATGTGTCTCTCACACCCACCAGAAGTGAGGAAAGGCCCTCCTATGTCACTATCCAAAAATATTTCTAATAATAGGTCACAGAGGACAGGAAAACTTTGATCAGAATGATTTTTCTCTCTGCATTGAAGACTGTTAGAAGACATTTCATGTAAAATATTCTATATTTTGGGATCACTCTAGCTTAATTTCTTTATTCTGCTCCTGAGAAACCGCAAAGCTTTCTGTCCTGAAGACATTCCTGTGTTACAGTTTTTCCTCTGACTGTTACAAAGAGCTGACACTTGATACACCTTCCAAAAAATAAACATCTCCTCACAAAAGTCACCATATGAACAATTAAGCAGCTGCAATTTAGGTCACTGTTTATGTTGTTACTATAGAAACAACAGCTTATATGAATAAACACATTAAAATCATCCTTGCAGCCAGGACTATTGTAAGAGCCAGGGTTTTACAGAACATCTGCCCAATCGGAATTAAGCATTCAACAGAACTGTGGCAGAAATAAACAAAAGCCAGTGTTATGACTCATTAATCAATTTATAGTGTGCTTATATTGGGCTTATAGTGTAGTTTCTGAATTTGAATTTTTTTATATATAATGTTATAATGTTCAATATAGACTTATGTTATATTTATTTAGAATAAAGGGTGTATGTTCCTTGCAAGGTTCTTGTTAAGTGAAATTGCTTCCATTGGCCATTAAGCTCCACGAACCATCTAAACATTCAACTCCAAGCTAGCAGAAACCAATAAGTGTGATGGTACTGTGTCATAGGTTTCTTTAGAGATGTTTGTCATACCTGATGCACAACCAAAGCCTCGTACAACTACTGCAATTTAGAATGACAGGATGGAGGAAGTACATGCAGATAGTATAAACTGATATCAGCTGGCTCTCTAGCCCTAGACCAAACTTTCTCATTTCTCATTGCAAGAAAGAGGACAGCCTGCTGCTACTGTGAATTACCCAGTCTCTACTGGTCTCCCTAACTCATGAAGATGTGAAAAAAGTGACTAACAACTGAAGAGAAATAGGTTGGGGTTTGCTTGTTTTGTGGAGGATCAGACTATCCGACTGTACACAGTGGAACTTACCCAAACAAAACAAAACATGCCAACCATACTTGTGGTTAATCAATCGCTGCAGTGGAGAAGCTATGACAAGCAAGTATCTACTAAATTCTTGATCTCCAGAATATGTTCAACCTCATTCTTGTCTGAAAATGAGGAGTGGAAGATAACACCGGTCACTTCCATAGCATGCCATAGCATGTTGGTTTGATGTTGATTGCTAGCATTTTCATTTTTGTCTAATTGGTGAACCTGGAGGGAGCACAACCGTCATTTGAGGGTGGTGCTGATAAAGTTTTGGGACAGAGATTGCTTCTTAGGTACTTACACAGGTACTGAAATACTTCTTGTCTGTTGAGGGCATTCTCAATAGTCCTCAACAGGATGGCCAGAAGCTGTAGGAGTTTAAGGGGGTTTGTCAACTTAAATCAGTCCAGAAATTTTAGTACTCTTGTGGTATCCTCACTGTACTGCTCAGTGGCTGATGAGGAGGCATTCACCAAACATCAAAGGCATTTCACCATGCTACCTCACTAAAGTAACCCTGCCTTTTATTATGCATGTGCATTCACCATTGCAGTTCCTAAACTACACCTGGTTGATTTCTGCTTCAAGAAGCTGGCGTATGCCAAAAGGATGATGTCAGATAATGACCAGGAACTCTTTGTCATCAAACTGTCCATACTGGAGTGATGTCGGTGGCTAAAAAGGGGACTTCATATCATACTTTGGTACAATGATGTCTGATACTGCATTATTTTTTGCTCACACTTAAGCCCTTTTCAAACCACAAATATCCGGGTCCAATCTGTCAGGTTATAGCCCTCATTATTACAAGGTTTATGTTAATCTCAGCTCATGTGATTCTGGAAAAGGGCCACTGCAAGCACCTTGATTACCAGCATGAGAAGTGGGTTTGGTTATCCTCTTGGGACCATTTACAATGCCCAGGCCCAGATTTCCCAATTTATAATCAGATAACAAACAGCAAGGTAAATCCAACATGGTAAGTGAAATTGTTCAGCCTATTTTCATAAGTTTGTTGTCAAAGCCATTCATGGCCAGTGGTTGAAGAAAGCTCTCCGGATGGGAAGGATGCCATCACTTTCTGTGTATGTCAGAACAACACTAGCCAATTTTGGGATTTTGTAAGTATCTGGTGTCAGGGACCCTGCTTGAAACAAGACCCCAATATACAACATTTTCCTTCTAATAGTGAATTTTACACCTGCGTTCACCATGACAGCACCACTGGACCTCCATTATTTCCTAACCCTAACCCTACCTGGTAGACTGAGAGGAACATGATATGAATGTGAGATCATGAATTCCAGCTGAGGATGTTTTGAACTTCTGACCTTCCTTCATCCCAAAGCAAATAGGTTGGGTCCTTGCCCCTGGGGCCTTTCACAGGATTAACATGCCAGTGAATATGTATATATTGACGAGTGTATTGAAAAGCCCCTGGGTCCGGCCATAATGTCTTTCTACTTCCCTATGCAAATTTTCCATTTCCAGGCATGCTGGTATGATTTGACTATAGACACAGTGAAGAAAGCACTAAGAATACTGAGTTAATCTATTTTTTCACATGTGAAGTTATGGGTGAAGTAAACTTACAGGCAAAAACCTACCTCATTGCATTAGGGTCACTATTGCTTCCCCACCTACAATTATTTTGTTTTGTTTAAAAAGGTTTTAATGTATATTCATTAAGATGTAGCCAGGATTTTGTCTGATATAAGCCCAATGCCTGGTGTGAATATTGGTTCACCAAGACCTAATATCTTAATGGCCTGTTCCTTATTATTATCTATGGCAAGTGAATTTTTCAAAATGGAGCGAGATAAAACCTGACTGAAAAAGTCCAAGTGATTAGACAATTCATGTACAATATACTGTATGTGACTGAGAAATGAAAAGAGTAATTAATTCTCTGAGCCAATCTATAAGTGAAATGGTTGCTACAGTCACTTTATGTTCAGGTATTGAAAGAATTAAAGGCTTAAGCAGGTGGACAGAGAAAGGAGGGGGTCCTGAATGCAGAAGTGTACTGCTGCCTTTCCTCCTGTCCTCTTGTTTTCCCGCTTCTGCAAAGGAAGCACTGGTGGTCCCGATCACCTGCAAAGGATTATGCTAAATCATTCAGATGTTTTTTTTTCCTTAGTCTTTATGAAAAGTATCATAGTGGTGCAATGGGTGAAGAAAAAGAGGAGGATGGATTAATGGCATAAGGAAGACTTTTCCTACAGATGCACCAATAAATGCCAAAGAGACGAGTGCCAGACTGGACCAGTGGGAAAACACAGAATAATTAGCCACACCCAACGGTTAACCCATTGGGTTAGGAATTGGACGAGTTGTGGATCTGCGATTGTGAAAAATTATACTTGGTACCCAGGAAACAAAAATCCCATCTCTAAACATGTGCCAGAAGTCTCTAGAGAAGATTTGAGATGCAGAGATACATATACCCACAGCAGACAAAGCCTGGAGAAACAGCTGTATCTTCACACCCACCTCTTTGAGGGATGTCAATAATGACAATGCGGCATTCACTGATATTCTCATGGTAAAATAATGTGTTAATAAGCACCCTCTCAGAAGATTACCCAACCTCACCCCTCTAATCAGCCTCTTTGTAAAGGTCCATAAATCACTGAACTAATAGCGCGGCAGATATTAATAACGCAAATCATGATTTATATCTTTGTTGTAGACTCTGAAAGGATCCCTCGCTTCCATGCATTTGCAATCAATATAATCAAAAATGGTAACGAGGGAATGGCTGTAATTATTTTAGAGCAGGACAACACTAATTTACAGCTTGCTATTTTCTTGTTAGGCAGCATCCTCACACCAGTTGCACAAATAAAGAACATGTAATGCATTAGATTTTACAGATACGGCAGATATTAGCTAAAAGCAGGTGTCTGACTTGGTAATTTTAAGCTATACTATTCTCTGCCTTTTTAAGCAGTATATTAGAGAAACCACCCATTCTGCAAATGCATCTGTGAAAGATAGGGAAAAATATAACTATAAAACATGGCTTATTTTACAAACGTGTTTCATTGATGGTAATGTTGGCTTTCTCCTAATGCTTTAAAGATTGCTGCAGAGACAAAGACCATAGAACAAGCAGAGCATCTTGAGAAATACTCACAAAATAACATGGATGATAAACAATAAATAACTCAAATAATGTATCATTGTTGTGGTTTCTGAAAATATCCCTCACTTCTATGGGCTTGCAATTTATAGTACAATTCATTAAACACGTGTAATGCCTTGACACCTTATACACACGTTTTTGTTTGATTGTTGGATTGACAGCCACACAAGACTGTTCTGTTTCACCCATAATAACAAGCAGGGGTGGGCAGAATCACCTAATTTTCTTCTTCTGCAAGTCATCCTTTTTTCATTTACTTCCCATTCTCCATTTTATTCCACATCCGAGCATTGGACCTGTGGTTACATGGTGCTAGTGTGGTTGAGTGGTTTTCCCTCATCAATGCAATAGTTAAAAATTCTGCCCTTCAACCTCTCTCTAGTGCCACAAGTGGTTTTGAGATGTATGCAATTGGTCTTATTTTCCCTGATGGACAATAGCACCAGGATACTGCCATACTTGGATGACTGGCTCCATTGTGCTCACACCAGAAGCATGAGGAGGCTATCCTTGAACACATTAAGATGGGGTTCACGTGGGAACTATTCCTGATTGAATAGTGAAAGTTACAGTGGAGACTTCCCTTACAGCCTGGGGTGACACTCAAGTTCTTGTTAATGGTTCTGACACATCACCACATGTTTGTCTGCTCAGATGTACATCAACCGTGAAGGATGCATTAGGTTGAGTGGCTTTTTCCACCATACACTGAATCTCCTCAGGTGGGCATATTTATGATTAGTCTCATCTAATCATCTAATCAGTGGATGTAGAATCTGCACCTGGAAATCCTAGCTCAGATCTGGATAAGGTTTGCCTTTTTGTTTTCTACACTGCTGATTCATCTCACTTTAACAGGTAGGCCACTGAGTGCTGCCTGAGATGACCAGTAAGACCTTGGTTTCTGCTGCTACTTTTTTTAGTGTTTGGAGTACTCTGGCATCTGCCAGGTAATCACTTATTTTGAATAAAATGAATAAATTATTTATGAAATTACCATTAAAAAAGAGATATTTTTAAAATAGAAGTAAAAAGTCCTGACCTTAATCCAGTAGAAATGTTGTGTGACCAGTTTATGTGAAGAAACTACATCTACATTCCTGAGTTGAAGCTGTTCTATACAGAGGACAGAGCTAGAATTTCTCCATGCCGATGTGCAGGACTGATCAACAGTTACTGGAAATGTTTAGTTGCTGTTAATGCTGCATTAATGCTGGTTTGCATATTTTTGCCACTCACAGATATGTTATATTGGGTCATTTTTCTCAATATATAAATGACCAAGTATAATATTTTTGTCTCATTTGTTTAATTGGGTTCATTTTTATCTACTTTTAGGACTTGTGTGAAAATCTGATGATGTTTTAGGTCATATTTATGCAGAAATATAAAAAATTCACAAACTTTCACAAACTTTCAAGCATCAATACAGAGCTCTTGAAATGGTTGTTAGCCACTGTACTCTGCACCACCTTCAGAGGTGGTTTTTCAATCTCTTCAATGACAATTCATCTGAGGTAGATTTTGTCCAGAAAATGGGAGCTGTTTTAATATTTCACAGGTAAAGTATAAAAATTATAAGTCAATTGTGTTGACCTAACGACCATATCATCAAGAAGAACTTGCATTAAAATGAACAACAGTAAGAATATGTGTATCAACTGGGAAAACAAACAAACAAACAAGTAAATAAAAAAGTTTTCCTAATATTCAACTGTTTGGTGTATACAGTGCTTCTTCGCTTTGAATCCTGAATTATCCATCCATCCATCCATCCATTATCTATACCGCTTTATCCATCTGGGTAAAGCCAATCCCAGCATCTTCGGGCGAGAGGCGGGGTACACCCTGGGCAGGTCGCCAGTCCACCACAGGGCCAACACA